>LOND01000454.1:18414-37333 GCA_014220965.1 Paragonimus kellicotti
ATCGTGCCGAGTGTCCAACGCACCTTTGTTGTCCATTATTGGTTTAGTAGAATTATCCAGTGTGGAAAGATTAATGTATTGGGTTGATTTTCAACCGGATTCAAACGTATGTGCTGTGTAAACCGAGTTGTAAGTATGAAATTGTTGTCATTGCAACTTTTCCTGTTGGTACTTTCTTTACTCCGATATATTTTAGCGATTCATTGTTGTCAGGTCAGTTCAGTGGGAAATCATAATAATTCAATAACAACGATACTGACTACCAATTGTATGGTCGCTGGTTCGAACCCTAATTGCTTTGATTAATTCTGTCGAGATTCAGGCATTCAAGCATTATCCAACTTGCCACGTGACAAAAAATGTACATCAGACTAATAGGTGATCCACAGATCCTGGGAATTGCTGAATCCTCATTGAACGCTGTTCTGTTTTTTTTTTCCAATACGCTTAACATTAACAACGCGTGCGTCACCCCTCATCCATGTTCAGACCATATTTACATAATCTCACCTATTCGTAACCCGGCCCGTTTTGTTGTTATCATCGAGACCAACTCGTTTACCTTGTTCTTTTCCACGAAGCTGTGAAATTCACTCGATTAATCTTCTCCCTAATTCGCGATTGGACACGTACGTTAATTGAGTGTCCCGTTACACGCTTGCGTTCACCTAGCTTACTGTTCGCCCGGACACACGTTAACGATGATGATTAGGCTGGCGTTTTTGTCACCGCTATTCAAGAGGGGGCTCGTAATGAATCAAAAAAGAGATTAGGTGCGTGCTGTTTTTCCGTTCTCTATTTTTCTCACGCCTAAGTGACTCGTCTTGCCATCCATGGTCCAACTTTGGTTTAGGCCAAATCTATCCGTAGTTCAATTACCGCGTCCGTATTCTAATTACCAATCCCTACATCTCTCACTCGCAACCTTTTTCGGAAGACAAGAAAAATAAATTAACGTTTACAACATACAAAAATGGATATTTGCTGCTCTAAACTCAGCTAGGGAAGTCCAAAGAAGGATTGCAATTGTTGTTCAGCGCACATGGGTTTTGTAAGTGGACAATCTGTCCACAATTTCAGGTCCTTTCTTTTCACAACTAGCATGATCGATATAATCTCAACCTTACACGACATAGATTTTGTGTGTATTGATTTGCAGTCTGATGAATCACTCATTTACAGCGGTTTGATTGTTTTTTACAATCGGTAACTGCCGATAGAGCATTGCATGGTAGACCATAATACGATTTGGGTGGCTGGACAACTCAAACACTTCGAGTATAATGACAAGTTCTTCAATGTGACAAAGTGTAACTTCATTTTCGGGTTAACTCAAGTTCGGCTAAATTTAGGGTTCCAGTTTATACACTGTCATGTGATGCTAGGACGCTCAAATCTTGACAGGAGCAGCCGTGGCAACGGGTTCGGGCCGTTGACCGTTTGATTAGCTAACGAACGTCGTTATTACTAGGGCAGAGTGGGCTACGAAAGCATGCTTAAACATCCAATTCTACAGAAAACCATGGCGTCAACTGAATAAATTAAAACCGTCTTAACTCTACTTGTCAAAAATACGCCCGCTCTTTATGCACATATGGCACTGATTGTCAAACGAGTTCTTTTGTTCAGTCGCTACATTTGCACAGACTGAGATGGTTAGGTCATGTACTAAGGATGCCAGCTAGTCGTTTGCCACACCGAGCACTGTTTGCCGACGCTGCGGCTGACTGGCGCAAGGTGCGAGGTGGACAGATGATGACCTGGCGTAGACAAATGAAATCGTTTACGAAGGGGTTGGTCACTGTAGGTCGGGTTCGTCTCCTGGTGTGGGGCTCTCGCGACTCACAGAGTCGGTGGCTTGAGACGTTAGGTGAGATGGCGGCTAATCGAGCTCAGTGGCGTGAATGTTGTCGTTGTTTGGCCGAGTTGTCTGTGAAGTGAGTGCACTTAATGATGCGGGCAGTGAAAGCCGTAAGGAAGCTGTCTTGCTGATGACGCCTTACTTTCACTTACAGCTCGGTTGTTTGTTTGCAAGGTGTAGGCGCCTTGATGTTGTATGTTTAATATAGACGTAGCTATTTTTAGTAGTTAGGTCCACTTCCCCTCCTCTTCTGTGTTCCCCTACGTAGTCAGACTGTTGGCGAATCCTAAACTCACTGAACGACTGAGTGTATAAAAGTGTTAGCCTTCTTTCCAGTTTATTTTTAAACTCAAAATCTTGCTTTTCCATTTCCATTTCGACCTTTCTGGCCCACATTTTTTTTGTCGTGTGTGCGACAATCGGTGTGCTTCGTGTACTGCACCGGTTGTCAGAAAATTTTATAGCGCTGCAAAATTTCACTGTTAAATTCAGCACTTCAAGTTAACACCTTGTTGTCCGTTGTAAAATGTCATTCTGTGTAATTCAAATAACATCGAGCCGTCATTGATTTATTATCATAGGCGACAACATACACATTAAGATAATATGTCAAACAAACTCAACAGTTAGATTGATTTGAAAGCAACTTGTCGAGCCAGACCGGACACGACCATCATATCTGTTCAGTTCGAGTCTGGCCTGATTGACTTAAATAGTTCCGGCCCACTAGGAAAACTTTTTCAGTGCCACATCACTGGATTCACAATACCCGTTCTGCGTGACGTTTACTGTTCAATTTAACCCTGGATATGCATTAAGTCAACACGATAGGGGATGATGAAATCGGTTAGCTTCAGTAAACGTCAATCGTCTCATTTACTGATGGATCTTCATCATCCGCACTCACGTTTACCTTCTCTACACTTTCACTTCCTGAAAACTGCATTATTCAAATCTTGATTTGCCCACTCGAACCATATCGATAACTTGCCACTTCAGCTTTCTGCTCAATACTGTTGTGTTGGAGATAGCTCGCGAAACAATGACTCATTAAGCACACCCATTCTCAGTTAGGCTACATCATCCATCAGTGCGACACAATCCAGTTTACGGACAGATTCTGGGGCCTGGTGAGCAATCCACTTGAAACTTACTGTACCATCACCCCCACGTTATCTCGTCTGTGTAGATTAACTTTCCACCTCGAGGCGTTCCGATTTGTTGAGCCGATTTGCTCCATTAAACGGGAAGGCAGACATTTGGGTAGGTCGATTGCTACGGGCATGAACGAACCTACTGTTATGGTTGTCTGAAAGTGGCTAAAAATGACCTGTCCTTCGAACACGACTAGCAACTACTCTGTTCACAACGGTTATTCGTCGTTGTGTTTTACTACTGAAGTTCACTAGGTTGGGGAATAAAATCGTCCATCATGTGATACACGAAAGATGTTCCCTGGCTAATCTTACCTAAGTAATCCGGTAATCGATTGAGTCATCGTTTGAGCTGGCGGCATATCGTGTTCGCCGGAAAACTGAAATTGTCTGTTACCTGTCAGTAGCCATCGATATGGTTTATATCAGCGCATCTGAATGTTGCGGATGTGGTCATTATGAAAGACGAAGCATAGGGAAAAGAGTAGCTTCTAAAACAGACTGACGCTCACGACGGTTTGTTCAATTGGTGCTCACTCAGTGCATTTACAGGGTCCGTTCGAATGGTTATATTGAAAGAGTACGCATGAATTCAGAAAGTGTACCAAATACTCATTGCACGTTCCAGATTTCAGTGGTAAGCAGAATCAATAGTGATTGTTGTGGACGGTTTCGCGTCGTTCCTGGCTTTTTAAATTGTCTACCAGAGTGGTTAGGACGACAAATCTTGGATCATGCGTCGCATGCATGCTGGCCATGCTTTAGTCCGACAAATAAATGGATTTCAGTCGTTTAAGGTTTAGACTTATGAAAGAATTAATGAGAGATATATTTTCGGTGAACAGAACTGTTTCGGTGAATACTGACTGTTACGCTTACACGCCCTGCGATAAAATTATACAGTCATCCCATCGTTTGGTAGTATACTCATGATTGAGCTGGCAACACAAGGAAACAAATAATCTCCGGGCTTGGATTTTTTTGTCTGAATATCGTGCACAAAATATGACAAACGTATACGACCAACCCAGGTTACTATTTTGCACCCAGGCTTATACGACAGTCCAAGTTTATCTAACCACCTAGACGTCTGGGACCGTGATAACCCGGCTATGTTGTGTCACCTGACCGACAATGCGGTTGTCAGCCCGCAATGGCAATGTTGTGGATTTGAAGTAATACTGTCATGTGACTGAGCCTAATGTGACCGGCGCCTTTGTTTACATGTGCACTGTCCACGTCAGTATCTAGACGGTGTGACCTAATTGATTTGGAAAGGGTGATTTTGACGTCCCGACAGAGTCTGCCGAGGAAGTGACTACGTTCTCGTAATATGTGACGCATAAATTGGGATATTGTCCTAATGAAAAATCACAGCCCCCTGCCAACGAAAGGCAACGGAGAGGTTAGCAACATTTCACTATAACAATTGTTATCTTGATTACCATCTACTATAGTCACTTGCATAGAAATACTCTCACGCGATTAGCGAACGTTTGTTTGAAGCATGTCTCCTTCATTCTGAACATTTTTCCAGTCGCTGAGACAAACGGTATACCAATGATGGATCCAAGCGGAATAGGCGCGGGACTGTGTCTGCTGATGAGTCAGCTAAGTGGTTTTATTCGTTGTTTTGTTTTTGCTTCAAACGTAGAGTTTTGTGCATCGTCTGCTGTGAAGACCTTGAACTTCAACATCGATCCGAGTGCAGAAGCACCTATATGTAGATGCTGGGACGCCTAATGTTGCTGTTCACCCCATCGAGTTAACAGTGGGATGCAACTTTCCAGTGAAGCAACGCCCTAATTTATCACGAGCGTATGGCCACTTCTTCGCGGAAAATCTGGCTTCATTTGCTAGAACACTGAAATCTTCCCCCTTCTTCCAGAACGGCCAGTTTTCGTCGTCTAACCGTGACGTGGAGGGAGCAAGTACAGATTGAAGTGCTAGTCACATGGGACTTAGTCACACGACAATTAATCTGTCCACAACACTGGTAAGTCCAATGGCGACTACGTGATGACGCATAACCTGGATCTCAAAACGCCTATCGTCCACGTGACCTGGACAATGTCAGGCCAGCCCATCGGCTTGGATACATCATAGCAACCTCGTTTGGCGTGCATTTTTTCATACTTTCACGCATAACTCATTCTATAATGGTCCATCGAAACACGAGTCACCTCACAGCTTTTTCGCAGCAGTTGTTTGCTTGTTTTAAAAATAGTTCTTTGCCCAGTGGTAGGGATTATATCTCCAAAGCATCAGGTGATCGTGTACTTTTGTTGCGGAGTGTAAGGAATTAAATAATAACTTCGAAATTATTGATGAAGATTGTTTGAAAAATGATAGGCACGACCTCGTCAGATTTGGGAATGTAACTGAGATAGGCTTCAAATAATCAGCGTTAATCGGGTCGAGTTAATGGGAAGGAAATAACAGAGTCCCGCAAATTAGGTGGCCGAGCGTGGACTTCAGGTTGAGTACGTACGATATCCTGGCCATCACATTGGTCAGGTTCTATTCTGACTCCAGATGCACGAGATGGATTAGACCGCACAGTTAACCGACACCGGCACGTTGGAAGTCCAATACAGTTGGCATAGACATTCACGGATGGATTAGAGAAAGTGTATCTCATGGATTAGATGACAAGAGTGAAAACACGTTTCTTACTAGCTAATTTCGGACACTCCCGTTGTCATGGCAACTTCAACACACATTGATCATATGACCTAGTGTTTTCATTCACGGACTCTGTGCGATTCATGCAGTCGTTGGGATTGTAACCATACATCGAGCAACTCATAAGGGTGAAACTAAATTGTGTGGTTGAACAATTCGATCTTTGTCCATCACATGCAGCTGTGCTGAATCACTTCTGATAATTTGCTGAGACGTAGAGGTTAGAACGATTCAGACGATGGATCTCAAAGATTTCGGAATTAACAGAAATAATAGACTACTTGAAAAGTTGGTGTACACTGACTGCTGGAAGTAGGTGTCCGAATACATACCTGTGGAAAGATCTCTCTGCATCCTGGGGGTACTATTGCAACGAATTCGTCTACGTCTGGACCGATACCACATGGGCTATGATAATTTCAACATCCTTCGCGTTCATTGTGATGGCGTTCGAACAGCAAAGGCATATGGCACATCGACCACAGAAACGTTTCAGTTTTAACCGAACTCCATAGAAAAACCATACTTATATCGTGGTATGCCATATATTTTGTGTAATCGAATGGAACAGGTTTTTGGGTACCGTAATGGGAGTTCATGCATTTTTAGTGAACGAAACCGGTATTCCTTTATAAGTGTGCGCATGTGTTGTTCAATGTAATGATGTTTCCATTCTTACCTTGCTAATGAGATTCATAAGTGTGATCATTTGAATGATAATGTTGAACGGATGTGTCCCCGGAAAGATGTTACACAACACCTCCATGCCAATTTATCCAAGACCACCGGGAAAAGTTATCCGGTAATGTAGGACGATTACGAAAAGCTGCGTCACATGTGAGTAAAACGTTTTAAGATGAAACACGAAGTTCGATTAGTTCCATGACTATCAGCCTGTTTGTGATCGTCTTTGTGAACATTTTCGTTGTCTTGCTCATTGGATAAAAGAACAAAAGTTCCCACCTGATCTCTACAATCTCAATTAATTCCTAAGACAACTTTGGACTGTATCCTGCTCACTCATATCGATAAGATAATCACAAACATGGCAAGTTCATGGAAGCACGTGGTAGCAACACACCGTAGGAATCGAGGTGTCCTCAACTATGATGCATATCTATCTGGAACATTTTAGTTTTTTCGTGACAGGGATGGTTCCATGTATGAGACTAGAAAACAGTTTAGTTGTGGCACTGATTTGTCGATAACGGCTCTATTAAATCGTGACAGTAACATTTCACAAGCCTTGGAATGCCTTCATCATCTTGATCAGTGGTAGGCTTCAGGTTTTCATCATCTCGTGAAGTCCGGTGAAGCTACTGTCTTCATCAATCGATAAAAAGACAGTCATTCATCTAGAAAGATTAGTATTACGCGTTGTGCTGCGATAAACTGCTTCTAACTGTCTCGAAATCCTTGGTACCTGTATGTCCACTTTGAACTGATCGAATCACCTACTTCAGGCTGTTTTCCCCTGGTTTCTGTTTTATGGAGCATTTGTCAACTGGTATCGATTCTTATGCGTTTGTGAATCATTCCACTAATATGGCTCCGTTGTTTCTCGTCTGTTCACCTTGTTGGCGCGAACTTTGTCAAGGGCGCTCAGTCCGAGCAGCTAGTCATTCACCCTACACTGGCTGGGCGTTGTTCCCTTGGGTTATATATTGTGTGTTGTAGAAATTCCGTTCTTGCCTCAGATTTGTCTCCGTTTTATCCACCAGGTTTCATCCGAATCAACATTTCATCTATTTCTCAAAATGTGATAGGGGCGAGCGAGCACCAGGATAATTGTATGAGCAACCGGGTAACCAGTATGTTAAAAATTAAGACATCACCATGGCGATCTTGCTGATTCATGTGCAACATATACACACACCACACGCCCAACAAACGGAGCTACTGTAGCTTACTAATTTGGTTGGCCTTTTCCCCAAATCACATCCCCTCCAATGATGTGTTTCACCTCTCCACTCTGCCTCCTCTTCCACTACTATCACCTCTCTTGAGAATTTCCGTCTCATCTATATAGACCAGACCACACCGGAGATGGCTTGAAATTGTGGACGCTTATACACACCATTCAACTTAGTCAAACGAACCCAGCAGAAACAGTTTCTGTGTGTATGCTTGTGTTTACAGTTTTTTTTTAAATATATCAAATGGCAAAAACAAGTGTATGCTTGTTTTCCACGTCATAGAGATATGGTTGGCTGCTTAACTGTTTTCCCCATTACGTCCTCATGTGTTTCCCGCTTAGATGTTCCCACCTTCTCGGTTTGTTTTGTAAACACTGAGTGCTCTGTTTCCACTAGCTTTTGGACAAACCACTGCATTCGGTTGTCCAGTTAAATTGTTTGTTTGATTAGATAATGACAGTTCCGATTGAATGCGTTTCACCACTGTCTTCGCATTCAGCTGAACATTCAAGTCAATCTCGTTCAAATGAAGAGTCTCCCTATTGTTAGAGCTGGTCCTTGTCGCGGCAGGAATTTGAGATCCAGTTCCCGTCCTCCAAAGGCAACCATGTGGATCACTGTCCCATTGACCTTATGACCGTATTGTCATATCTAGACTCACAACCGCATTCGTTTTCGTGTAATGCTCAGACTGTGCGATCGTTTTAGGAGAAGACACGGTAATTGCTCTGTTAAATCCTACGGATAACCCCGTAATAAGGAGGAAGCCTTGCTATGTTTTGGTAGGCACACACGCTTAGCTGACACACTTGGTGATCTGTAGACAAGTTGTTTCAACAAGATTATCATCGACTTCGATTTCATATCATTTCTGTTAGCGTACATAATCATCGTTGATAATTATCTTTTCACTCCATTTTGAGAACCAAGCCTTGGCGTCAAAGCCTTCAATTGTTGAACCCACTGTTATGTTGGAGATACGGTTATCGCATCACAATGTGGTTTGCTGTCATATTGACTTCCTAAAATGCATGATGTAGACATTGCAACAGAGTGAATTCAGGCTACGCGTACCCAGACAGGAGTAAACACGGTAATTGGGGCTTGGACCCGCGACAGTGGTTACTCTGTCATCAAAATCTTCTAAATTACCTAGGTATTTTCTAAAAAATTATCCCGTAATTTGACCTGGTAATTTTAAGACTAATGACTCGAAATTACCCTAAAAATTGTCCAGCAAGTAATCTTCCCCAAAAATTACCCATTTTACATTTTTCACCTTTTCTTAATTTCTCTCCACGAAAAAGCTGACATGACAGTCGTTCATTCTGCGCATATTTTTAAAATGTACACATACATTGTGGTAATACTGTAGAAGAATTTATCGATCATAAACAGCCTTCACTGAACCAGGTTTCATGGGTGTCTTCTAAATTCCCTGTCTCCGTTACTAATTCTGATACATCGAAAATGATACAGACCAAACCGAAAATAGACTTCACGTAGCTTTCGATAATGCCAGTCACGTGCTACTGTAAATCGGACAACCAAGGTAACTTTTACACGGTGTGACCTATAGCGATCACGGTCGTTCATTCATGCTTACATCTGCAAAAAACGAGACAGGTTCAAAAAAATACTCCACATCATGATCCACTACAGATTTCGGGAGATTGACGGAATTTCCCGCTGCGATTGTTGAAAAGAAAACGGGAAAGTATCATTAGTACAGTATCTGCTTAAGTTGACCTTAGTAATACAAACGGGATTGTAATGGCACTGTTGTGAACTTATTTACGGGTGTGCGCACGTGTCTTTCGTTAGCACGAAACGGTTTTCTCTGTCATCCTATTAAATCTGAATTCAAGATGTACGGCATCTGGAAGGCAATATGTTACGAACAAGCACAATAAATGACTACACGGATTAATTTGTTCGCAATCCCAGTTTAGGGGAAGAGCATCTGTTACGCGAACCGGGCTTCGCGCTTGAACTCGATCAAGGGCTGATCCAGTGATGTTGATGAGCATTCTATAATGAAATTTATAATTGAATGGATCCAGAACAGAATATATATTGCCTACTTTGATCCACACCGACCTCCCTATTCGCTTTGTGTGATGCACAATCCACGTCTGAAGGATAATCTACGACAAGAAATTACAACGTTACTTGGATCATCCCCACCCGTTGTGACAGGGTCTGCAGCCCCGGCAACAATAGACCCATGTTCATATGTGAATACGAATACCTATATGAACTGTACGAAGTAAATACGAAGCGTGTGGTTATAAATTCGCATACGTAATCATAATGAACTTTACGATGCAATCAATAATATTTACAAAACACAAACACCTGTTAGCACAGTCAGTGATGCATGCGGAACGCATTAACAGTGAAAACAAAAATAGGACAAATGAATGACCACGATACAGGAAAACCAGTTTCATAGTGGCGCCGGTAAGCCATTACAGTTGTGTCGCCATTTAAAACAAATCACTCATCAAGAGTAGGTTGTCATTCTGAATATAATATATGCAAACAACTACTTCAAAAGTTCTGTTAATTGACATCATATGGCTGAAAGTGAATCTGAGGGACTTAATACAGTACAACTGAAGAACGGGTAATTTGTACTGGCTGGCGTTGTCCTTTTCATCACACAGCGTCAAATTGACCATCTGGTTCCAGCTTTCAGCCATACTGAGAAGTATTGCTCTGTTTTGTGTTCTAGCAAATTTGTAACCCCTCTGGACAACAACATTTTGAGTCGGACCGATCATTTTGTTTCAGTTCAATTTATGTTCATAGGTGTAGATAGCAGTGCGTTTGGTGTACGTCCAATTACTAGTTCTCATTTCGCTCATATGCATTAGTTGGTGTCAACATATTTTTTTTTAGCATGCGACTAATATCGGCTGGACTGGTCATATCAAATTTGTATTATATAATTGTCAATCTAATTAGAATCGTCATCGTAATTGACAACAATATGCCAACAGTTGATAACGAAAAAAACAATTGGCTGTATATAAAATAAGTGGCCAGATACAGCGAAAATATATCCTTGATAGGAGACACAGAAGATGGTCAAGTTGGGACCTGGTGAACGAAATCCTTAACTCTTTTTTTCAAGCACTCGAAATCCAGGTTAAAAACGTGCTCAAGTTTCTAGCAGTAGGCCAGGCTGGTCTCGAGTATCTCAGTTCATGAGAAGGACGTGACCCCTACGGTTTCTTATTTCTATGCTCATAACTTGCCTCGTAAGTGAGCCGTGATCTCTTCAGTAGATTCGCAGCGCGGCAACCATGTGACTTTCCCAAGTATTGAGTCCCACAATTCAACCACTCTTTTTATTTACCCGTCGAGGTCATCTGACGTGTGGGACAGAACGCAAACGTACATAATACGCGTGTTACACTTCGATTTTCGATGGTCACGTCTCATAACCGTAGAGTTAAACTGTTCCAAACTACACGACCTGGTACACCTTTCTGAAATAAGTGGTCTTTGTGATTATTTATGCGAAGTACAGACAGATCACATAGTTTCCGTTTGATGCCAGATGTGTTGCTGGAGACTAGAACGAAACGTGGTCTTTGTTTCAGTTGCAGCTAAATCGCTACTTTTAGTTACCTATCCTTATGTTCTACAGTTCATACCACGCTGAAACTCATCCACCGAAACAATTACTGAAATGCTTTGTAGAGAGCATTTAACGAAGAATGAAGCATCATGTCGAGACTGCCAATTTAGGCAGATCCACGACGGTGTTCCACTGCTGTGATAGTTTCACTACAAATTGATCACATTTCGTCCGAGTTGCCAGTTCTACGCTGAATCGTGGCTTAATATGCATGTTATTCTCCGTTCACATATTCACGGTTAGATCACACAAATAGGCAGCTGTTCACCAATCATCCGTTATACAACTCATGCATCCTCTCGTTCAAAGCAACTGAGATTATACCTTATATAATCTGGGTGGGTACGAGAGGTGGATTGATATTATCATAGAGAAGTGAAACCACAGGAGAGAAGTGATGTTCTTTTTGTGTTGAACCACTGGGACAAGTTACTGGCTTTTACAGGACGCTGTTATCAAGGTGTAACGGGGGAATTTGAAATTTGTCTCTCCATTTACTTATCGCATCGAACAGATCTAAACTTCAAAGTAAACATCCGGGACCACACTCCCGACAACATAAAAGAACACTTTACTCAGCAGTTTCAAAGAAGCTTTGAAAACGACCTCTGTATTCCCATCGGTTATGTGTGTGTCGCTGAAGTTGTCGAAGGTATGAGGTAAGGACGGTCGCTATACTCAATGACAGTGTCTACCTTTGTTAATAAGGCTGGTAAGTATTTCCAGGCAGTGCTTTTGACTTAGTTTGTTGGAGGAATTCTTTTCGGCCCTACCTGTAACTACCCACCAGAAGAACGCATTCACAGTGAGCCTACTGACCTTTTAGTTACCAACTAACGCGTTACGACTACCACAATGCGCTCTGAAGACAATTGGGGTCCAGTTTACACGCAATGTGTAAAAGGTGTCTTATTACTACCGCTCATTGCCTATGTGTTAGGAGATATTGTAGGTACCACTCGACTTAACCTCGAGAATCTTGGTATTGTTTTCGAAATTAGTTTTCCAATTTGCGACTGGTGAGATGCCAATAGTTTGACCATTAACCCTCCACAGAACGTTAATTTGTACCAAAATCTCACATTCAACGATCAGATGGGGCGTTGACGATCAGCATAGTTTGTTACTGTTGAGGTCGCGAGATGATCACATGTGCACAATTTTGAAGCGTTGTTCTTCCGAACTTCTCGCATTCCTCGTATTTATGGCTGATTGACCAGACGGACAGCTGGCCTAACTGTTGGATTGCTGGTTGGTTCCGGTACTTAACGAGCAAGTCTAAGTGAAGCTGGGATTACCGCGATCACTTTGCTCTGTTGACATCTGAGTGTCGGTCTTGAAATATAGACAAACGCGAACGTCTATCTGTCCCTATGTTTATTACAGTGAATGTTGATCCTGTTACCTCGACTCTTATTTCCCACCCACCCCCATCAGCACAGCTTCACATTGAGAAATCAGCTTTGAGCTCTTGATTTGACTGCTCCCTTTGTTTATCGGAAAAGAGGAGAGACTGCTCCGTTCCTTGGTGTCCCTAACTACCTCTCATCTAACAGTCCATCTCCACTGGAAGTGGCATTTCTGCTCTCTCCAACCGTTTCTCATCCCATTGTCACCATCGCCTAGTCTAAGCTCGGCTACTGACACCTGCGTGAATGAAAGTAACGTGTGAATTTGGGATAATTATCCTCCTCGAGTCTACCGCTAGGTTTACTAAGGGACATGTAGACAGTTGTGAACGTAGACTCATGCGTTTTTGCGTACACCGACACCAATATACAAACTTGTCTCTAGACAACATCAAACTGCTTGCTAATCTGTTTTGGTCAACGCTAAAATAAAATTGGTTCGTTCACTTGCCACAGCGGTTTACGGTTCGATCTCTTTCAGGTTGAAATGCGGTCTGGTAACAATGTTTGTGTTATCACGGAGTATATTGTTTATGGTCTGTATTTCGTGCTGTGTTGAATCGTGTCTGTTTGTTTCCGTCTTTGAGACAGTATAGTTTGGTTTTTGTTCTATAAACCACTAGCTAACACTCAGGATGTAAAATAAAATCCACGTTTGGCGTGAAACATTTTTATTCTGGCGGAACAACAACCATCTTGTGATCGAGACACTTATTTGTCGGAGGCAGTCGTGTGTGTCGTTCCTTCCCTAACAGGCTATCAGATGAAGTTTTGTTCAATCCTCTTAGTCCGAGTGACATGTTGTTGGCACAGACGGACATAACCACGCTGACCACCATGTTTTATGTGTTCAAGTCAGCGCTTTTGTGCATCCGTCCTACGGTTGACCTAACCCGATAGGCACACCTGTGAATTGTAAACACCCAGCGTTACAACAGCTCAGCAGACTCCTGAACACCACTCCTATCACTAGTACTCACGAGTTGACAGTCTGCAACATGCCAGATCGCCTGGACAGGAGTCAGTAACTATACTGATCCTTCAATTTGAACTTATAGAAATAAGTAAACTTGTTGAACTATATTTTACTTACTGTTAAGTAATGGAGGATTTGGTGGGTGTGATTTGAATTTCACTTACAGTTGATCGCAGCTTTCATATTCTTATAGACTTATCGGTCAGGCGCTCTCGAAAAAAACACCGTGCTCATGAGGTCTAATGTTGGTTGTGACAGGAGTGCTTACTACTGACGAGCCCCGACAAGAGCGAGACTCAAGTCTAATGTTTCTTTTCGAAATGGGCTGGGTGCAAAGTCTATTTGAATGTGAAGACTGCAATCAACTATGCGATGTTCATTTTCAGGTAAATTAAATCCACGATTACCCATCAAATACTCTGAAACATTGATCATCAGGCGTAACGAACTCGGGGATTTAGACTTGCCCACTTGAGGGGTTATCGACTGAAGTTAACAGGCAGTAACTGTCTCCTGTCGAGACGATCGGGCAACCTGATCATTACTCACAAGCGAAAGTGGTTGAGCGTTCACATATATTAATTCAGTCGGTCGCACCATGCAACCTTTGCCAAAATTCAGCATTCGACCGCGGTAATGATGTGCACTACTGATGAGTCTTGACGAAAGTGAACCTCAAATATAATGCCTCATTTCGAGGGGCTCGGCTGGTAAATCTACCGGACTATGGCAGCTGCATTCAGTTGTGAACGATTTCCAATTTATATGAACCATAGTACCCTACTACTTAGCAGTGGTCTGTAATATTTTCATGGTGCACCACTTTAAGACGGCACTATTTGGTTTTTCTGTTCTTTCTAACTTAAATTCACTGGTTGCTCACACGACTGCTCGTGTGTAGTTTTCTGGCGATTATGACCGTCCATATACATTGCGGGGTAGAAGACTGGTCCATTTCCACAATGCTAATGGGTATTCTTCTTACAGGCTATCAGGACCATCGTGTCCGACATTAACAGCTGTTCAGACAGCCGGAAGCCTGCTTTTCCTTCCGATTTTTATTAGTCAAGACCCTAAGTCAGCCCTAAGAGGCTTGGTAAGAAGTTATCAAAACTTCAACCATTCACAGCCACTTCCCAGTAAGTGTAGCCTTTCAGCATCAAATAAGCTGTTCAACTGGCTTTATTCGTGCCGACCTCCTGCTGCATCAATGCAGCAGGAATGCTATTGACAGCCCCGGGAACTCCACTCGGTCCTTTGTAGGCCATAATAAAGCAATCAAATTTGTTCCCGTTATGTTTTCTTCAAATCCGGTGTGCATTCACGCGCTTTGTCTGGCACGACCAGAGCATAATGGTTAGGCGCGGTAGATTACAATGCAACCTACACAAACTGGAAATCACCGTACATATTTACAAGTTTGTCTGAATGCGGAATGCTCCGCCCAGTTCACAGTCATAATTGACCCACATAAGCACGCATGCGTGCGCGTAATACCGGAGCGAGTGACGAGGTGACCTCTTGCAGTTGGTTGTGGTGACCTTGTGTGTCTGGTTACTGTGGCTTTCGTCCAATCTCACAGTTTGACGCCATACCGGTCAGCATGAAAGGAGAGAGAGAGAAGACGTCAGTCGAACAAAGCCGCATCAGCAACCATATTTGTATCTTTAGTTCGGCTGAGTGCACGCTGGCTGATGAAACAAGATAGCAGTTGACTCGCCGCTCCCTTTATACGAGATGATTATGTCTACCTGTCTTTATGTCCGCAGTGCATTTCCTATCCATCATTGCTAGTCAGTTAGCCCAATCACCCAATATGTGCTGGTCGTCTATGGCTCCGGGAGGCATCGTGTTTCATCTCTGACGGCATGGTTGCCGCTTGCTCCATCAGTATAGCTTTCTTTGATGGTTAGTAGGCTCACCGGGCTACATCTCATAACACATGCGTGCACGCGCACGCGCACTTATGGACAGGCGCAAACCAAGGGAGCGTTTTCCCAACCGTCTCCCCAATTTATTCACTGGCCACACTGTATTGTTACTTTCTTGAGACAACCATTCAGGCGTATTATCATTGACCACCACCCACCGGCTTTGTATCAGCGTGACAACATTCTACCAGTAATTAGGTTGCGGCAGTTGTTTGAGTATTTGTGAGAGTCCGACCACTGGTTTGAGAGAAAAGCGAAGGTGCCTAAGGCGATGCATGTATGCTTGTTTTCCACGTCATAGAGATATGGTTGGCTGCTTAACTGTTTTCCCCATTACGTCCTCATGTGTTTCCCGCTTAGATGTTCCCACCTTCTCGGTTTGTTTTGTAAACACTGAGTGCTCTGTTTCCACTAGCTTTTGGACAAACCACTGCATTCGGTTGTCCAGTTAAATTGTTTGTTTGATTAGATAATGACAGTTCCGATTGAATGCGTTTCACCACTGTCTTCGCATTCAGCTGAACATTCAAGTCAATCTCGTTCAAATGAAGAGTCTCCCTATTGTTAGAGCTGGTCCTTGTCGCGGCAGGAATTTGAGATCCAGTTCCCGTCCTCCAAAGGCAACCATGTGGATCACTGTCCCATTGACCTTATGACCGTATTGTCATATCTAGACTCACAACCGCATTCGTTTTCGTGTAATGCTCAGACTGTGCGATCGTTTTAGGAGAAGACACGGTAATTGCTCTGTTAAATCCTACGGATAACCCCGTAATAAGGAGGAAGCCTTGCTATGTTTTGGTAGGCACACACGCTTAGCTGACACACTTGGTGATCTGTAGACAAGTTGTTTCAACAAGATTATCATCGACTTCGATTTCATATCATTTCTGTTAGCGTACATAATCATCGTTGATAATTATCTTTTCACTCCATTTTGAGAACCAAGCCTTGGCGTCAAAGCCTTCAATTGTTGAACCCACTGTTATGTTGGAGATACCGGTTATCGCATCACAATGTGTTTGCTGTCATATGACTTCCTAAAATGCATGTAGACATTGCAACAGAGTGAATTCAGGCTACGCGTACCCAGACAGGAGTAAACACGGTAATTGGGGCTTGGACCCGCGACAGTGGTTACTCTGTCCAGCAAAATCTTCTCAAATTACCTAGGTAATTTCTAAAAATTATCCGGTAATTTGACCCGGTAATTTTAGGGGTAATGACCCGAAATTACCCTAAAATTGTCCAGCAAGTAATCTTCCCCAAAAATTACCCATTTTACATTTTTCACCTTTTCTTAATTTCTCTCCACGAAAAAGCTGACATGACAGTCGTTCATTCTGCGCATATTTTTAAAATGTACACATACATTTGTGGTAATACTACAGAAGAATTTAATCGATCATAAACAGCCTTCACTGAACCAGGTTTCATGGGTGTCTTCTAAATTCCCTGTCTCCGTTACTAATTCTGATACATCGAAAATGATACAGACCAAACCGAAAATAGACTTCACGTAGCTTTCGATAATGCCAGTCACGTGCTACTGTAAATCGGACAACCAAGGTAACTTTTACACGGTGTGACCTATAGCGATCACGGTCGTTCATTCATGCTTACATCTGCAAAAAACGAGACAGGTTCAAAAAAATACTCCACATCATGATCCACTACAGATTTCGGGAGATTGACGGAATTTCCCGCTGCGATTGTTGAAAAGAAAACGGGAAAGTATCATTAGTACAGTATCTGCTTAAGTTGACCTTAGTAATACAAACGGGATTGTAATGGCACTGTTGTGAACTTATTTACGGGTGTGCGCACGTGTCTTTCGTTAGCACGAAACGGTTTTCTCTGTCATCCTATTAAATCTGAATTCAAGATGTACGGCATCTGGAAGGCAATATGTTACGAACAAGCACAATAAATGACTACACGGATTAATTTGTTCGCAATCCCAGTTTAGGGGAAGAGCATCTGTTACGCGAACCGGGCTTCGCGCTTGACACTCGATCAAGTGGCTGATCCAGTGATGTTGATGAGCATTCTATAATGAAATTTATAATTGAATGGATCCAGAACAGAATATATATTGCCTACTTTGATCCACACCGACCTCCTATTCGCTTTGTGTGATGCACAATCCACGTCTGAAGGATAATCTACGACAAGAAATTACAACGTTACTTGGATCATCCCCACCCGTTGTGACAGGGTCTGCAGCCCCGGCAACAATAGACCCATGTTCATATGTGAATACGAATACCTATATGAACTGTACGAAGTAAATACGAAGCGTGTGGTTATAAATTCGCATACGTAATCATAATGAACTTTACGATGCAATCAATAAATATTTACAAACACAAACACCTGTTAGCACAGTCAGTGATGCATGCGGAACGCATTAACAGTGAAAACAAAAATAGGACAAATGAATGACCACGATACAGGAAAACCAGTTTCATAGTGGCGCCGGTAAGCCATTACAGATTGTTGTCGCTCATTTAAACAAATTACACATCAAGAAGTAGGTTGTGATTATGAAATAAAATATGGCACACTACTTCAAAATTCTGTTTAAGACATCAATATGCTGACTAGGCTGAATCTGAGGGACTTAATACAGTACAACTGAAGAACGGGTAATTTGTACTGGCTGGCGTTGTCCTTTTCATCACACAGCGTCAAATTGACCATCTGGTTCCAGCTTTCAGCCATACTGAGAAGTATTGCTCTGTTTTTGTGTCTAGCAAATTTGTAACCCCTCTGGACAACAACATTTTGAGTCGGACCGATCATTTTGTTTCAGTTCAATTTATGTTCACTAGGTGTAGATAGCAGTGCGTTTGGTGTACGTCCAATTACTAGTTCTCATTTCGCTCATATGCATTAGTTGGTGTCAACATATTTTTTTTTAGCATGCGACTAATATCGGCTGGACTGGTCATATCAAATTTGTATTATATAATTGTCAATCTAATTAGAATCGTCATCGTAATTGACAACAATATGCCAACAGTTGATAACGAAAAAAACAATTGGCTGTATATAAAATAAGTGGCCAGATACAGCGAAAATATATCCTTGATAGGAGACACAGAAGATGGTCAAGTTGGGACCTGGTGAACGAAATCCTTAACTCTTTTTTTCAAGCACTCGAAATCCAGGTTAAAAACGTGCTCAAGTTTCTAGCAGTAGGCCAGGCTGGTCTCGAGTATCTCAGTTCATGAGAAGGACGTGACCCCTACGGTTTCTTATTTCTATGCTCATAACTTGCCTCGTAAGTGAGCCGTGATCTCTTCAGTAGATTCGCAGCGCGGCAACCATGTGAC
>LOND01000454.1:44871-61707 GCA_014220965.1 Paragonimus kellicotti
GGATGTGAAATGAGACCACTTGTGTTGTCTGCTGGACATCACACTTAGCAGCAGACAGAATAGGTGCATCGAATTCCTCGTTAATTTCGTGTTTTACATATTCGAGCCAGCGTGTATTGATTGATGACTGGCCTTGTAACTCGATGTATACACCGATTTTTGCACCTCCACAACTGGTTTGTGACTGTATTTGTCCTCCTCAGACTGATATTCGTACATGAGATCTTTATGGTAAGAGCTGTAGTTCGTATTCAGTGGGCGGCTGTCCCTCGTGCGCCTGGACGAAGTTCACTACTATCTCCCGTTCAGCCGTCAAACTATTTGTAATTCCTTTAGTTCGTACGTAGCTGAAGCGTTCTACCTCTCAGACTGCGCACGTTGCCTTTGCGGATGTACTAACAAGGTCAGTTTGTATTTTCAGTGCACTGGTTCGTAGTAGATACGAGTCGGTGGACCGAAAGTACCCTGTCATTTGAACGCGGACTCCCGACGTCGATTATCTGCTTTCAATAATCATTACGACTACCGTCACCGGTGTAGGAATACGTTACTCACAAGTTGTATCAACAATGAGTATTATCGAGTAAACTTTGGCTTCTTACTTGACCGGTGTATATGCATGTAGGTAGGTGATGTGGTTCTAGAGATGAGGTGACGTGTGTGTGTGTGTGTGTGTGCGTATGAAGACTGACTATCTCGCCAACAGCTCAAACACAAACTGCCAGTCGTTCGTTGTTCTTGCGTTTACCAGTTTCCACAACCGTACAGGGCCCACTGCCTCTCGCTGAACTAGCAAACAGCGCATGTTTGCCAAACAAAGTCAACATATCTCCGCGTGGTCGTGGTCGTGATTCCGACAAGGTGGTGGTGTGAATATTGGACATGAGGTTGCGTTGTGCACGTCTACAATCCTGGCCAAACTTCTCATAAGCACGTACTGTGCTAGTTTACAGATAAGGTGGACAAAGGGCTGTTTGAGGCCCGGACCGTGTGTATGTGTGTGTCAGTACATGCGTGTAAACACGGCCAACTACGGATCGTAGGAAATGATTGAATGCGCTGGTGGGGCAACGATAGTGGGATGGCTTTGTGATCCAGCCTGGATTATGAAGTATGTGGATCAGCTATCAACGCTGCCTGTTGGATCAGTAATCAGTAGCGCATTTACAGATTGAGTACCTAAACTCATTTTGAGGTGCATCTGTCATGAGAAAGGCATTGAGATTATCGGTTTGCAATGCGCATTACGAATCTGTGGACTGTCTACAGTTTATTCATCCCGGTGGTCGAATTAACTCGTATTCACCGTAGACTGTGTATTAATCGCAGCGTTCAGTCACCATGCCTCTGTTCGGTAAACTGGTGTCATAATCACTGCTTACATGCCTGAGCGTTTCGACTCCCTAATGTAAGGTGCTATTATCCTGAGAACCTGTGGAATACTGATCAGTTCATTCCAGACTTCACTACATCGAGTCCGATAGGGAAACTTGTTCCTGACATGTTCACCGATGAATATCAGTCGTTTCCATATACACGTTCGTCTGGTCTTTTGGTTGTGTGTTGACTATGGGTCGGGAGAACCGATTTATCTGCATTGATATACAAGACCTGCATGCTATATTTCATACCACTTCTGCTTCTACTTTAAATCGTACTATGGTGGTTTCATTTATAATCTCTGATGTCTGATTGACGCACCTAAGGCGGTTAGCATTGAGTTGCATAAGCATTCTACACTTACTAGAAAATAACAAACTTCCTGGAGCTATACGTATGACATACAACTACGGTTGAGACACCAGATCTTGGTCAGCTACTTTGTTTGGTTTTGTCTGTCGCTCTGTCCCGTCTTTGTGAAAACTTTTGTACACATTCCTCGTAGAGTTCAGCCTTGACCCACCTGGGCGTGCGCTAATTCTCAGTGTTACTAAAATGCTAACCTTCTGTGACCAGCCCTCCTTAAAAACGTCACGATTCTGGCTATTAATACGAATTTACAGAGAACGTTCTAAAGGGGATTTGGTTCCCCAATTTCTGTGTTTTTGTACTTTGCGCCATCTGCATAGGATACTGGACGTGCTAATTATCAAGACACATTACTGAACGCCTCTCTGTCGCTCTCAAAATGAGGGGTTTTAGGATACTCATTCATGCTGCTTGGTGCCTTTCGTTGTACGCGATCACGTGTTCATTCTTTGCTAATTCTCGCACATTTGCGGGTTTGATTCCCTGGTACATTACGTTGTAGGAGACACTTTGTGGCATAAAAACTGTTCTTTATAATCAGAAGCTGCCCGTTTTAATTGCGATTGCCTTCACTGTCCGTTGTCTGAACGTCTACTGCTAATTGTTCCATTCTGTGAAGACGTCTTATCCAAAATGTCATTAGTTCTTTTGTGTACTGATTCAAACTCGACGCCTCCCTCATGTTCGACTGTGGCTGCTTGTTGCTGCATTTTGATTAGCATTTTTTCTTTCATGTCTGACTGGAGTCATGAAGGCGTTGATAGAATTCTGTTTGATATTTTGTCACTAGAGACCGTCTTGTATTCTGTGCAATCACTATGAGTTAATTGTTCTGGCTGGAATCCCAACCCTGATTATCAGGGATAGTTTTGCTTGAAGTGAAAGGTGCTTTGAAATGTTGGGACGTGGATCAGAACATATTTTGTGACCCGTGCTGGATTGAGGGGTCTTAGGTTCTGCATCGTGCTCACGCGTCATAGCCCAGATATTGGTAATTATTGCGCTTCGTCCTATGTGCTGTTATTGGAGAATTGATCTGTCGTTTATCTATTACTTCCGAAACGACTGGGCCAAGATAGAGTAGTAACCCGCCCGCACTCTCGCAGACTTGATCGCTCTATCACTGGTGTGTATAATCGCAGCCCGGCAAGAAGGTACGACTAGATGATTTCTTGCTCGCGCTCATATCTTCTCATCCGTGTACATTCTAATCTCGTCGCATATGTCGGTATCTTTGGGATCGAGATGTCTGGCCCACATTGACGAGCCCACTGCCTTACTGTGGTTTCTAAGGGAGTACGCTTGCTTGATCTCCGAATAACACCAATAAGAGAGTCAGTTGTTAATAGTAGTTCCCGTTATTTTGATACTAACTGTATTGTCTGGACGTTATACACGTCTATTCGAATTCGCGCGCAGCCGATCTGATGGTAGACAAGCCCTTTCAACTCGAGTCGGATCGCTCCCAGTCCAGAAAAAATAAAGTTGTTATTTAGCAGGTTGGGGTGATGCACCAATATATGTAGGTGTAACATGGTACCTTTCGATCTATGCGCTGGGTATTGCTCTGCTGTAGTTTTGTGTGTTGTGCTATTCTTTTATTTTTTTTACCGCTGTAGCATCGAACCAAGTGACCTGTGACAAGTGTCAGAATGGTTGTTCGATACATCTCAGTTAGACCACGAGGTCGCGGCTACCGCGGTTGCAGGAACGTATATGAGTTACTTTCTCTAGATGTTGCATTTCCTCTTCTCATTGACTGAAATCGATCAGCCATTCTAACACTTATTTGCAGTTGATGGGCTCGCTGTCACCCCTTTAATAGTACTACTACAATCTAATTAATTGCCCACCACTTCGCTGATAGTCATTGTGACCAATTATATCTAAATTATATCTCTCAAATCCTTCTGCCTCTCCTCTTGCTGCACAACCTAGTGACCTAAATCGTGTGCACTGAATACTTACGATGACTCAGTGCATCTGACCAACATTTTGCTGAACCTAAGCCGTACGACGTGAACTCCTAGCGTCAGCATCAAGGGTGTTCAGCTGCTCATGTTTCACAAACCCTAGATGCGCGCTCAACGAATAGAAGTACTAATCTTACCGTGAAGTATTTGATGAGTCCATCGAAAGTTGCAAGGTAATGAAACACTGACGTAGTCACGGATCCCGGAAGTTGTCATAGCCTGGTTAATCGAGGTTGCAGCCTGTTGTTTGTCAGGTTGGGAATATTGACGACTTTGAGCAGTCACTCTTGCTTGTCATGAGTAAATGCTGAGTGACTGTTAGAGAAATTATTTGGAACTGTAATGGGTGTTTCAAGCTTCCTTGAACCACATCCTATCTCGTTTTATGTATCTGTCTTCAGAGGTGAGTTTTCTCGTTCCTCTGCACTTGTTACTGTTAGTTTTTTCTCTTCTCTAGTAGCGATCAGTTAGTAAATCCTTGGTATTTTAATTAATCGAGTACAAATATATTTCATGCAGACTTAGGCTTACGGCTGCCTGGCTGGTTTTCCAAAAAACTTTCCATCTCTGGTGAACGCAAAATTTTTAAGGTTGAACTTACCGGATACCGCTTTTCCCGTAATCCAGTTAAGTAACTGCATTGTGTTCATTATAGCAGTTCACAATTGGTTTTTCCCTTTAGACCACCATTTCTGAGTACTCATAGAATGCCTGTGGTTTGTCAATTCTTGACCACGCAGCATTGATCATGTATGATGGCAGCATCACCTGAGGAGTAATGAAGTTCAACCACGTGTTTTAGGAACATTTAAGTTGCCTTTTTACACGAAGTGATTTCAGATTATCCGACAAGGTGACTCAGGCACGTTTTTACGTATGCCCATCAATCGGCCTTTCATATCGCACCCTGCTTGCACATTTGGGGTGTGGTCAGAACATAAGCGTGTTGGGCAGTCTATGACTTGCTGTACGGGTACGAAGAATTTGGCATCAAGTTCGGCCTGTACTGGCTTCGCTCGGTTTCCCGGTCGTGGTCTAAAAGATACCGAGCGCCGCTGGCTAGAAACATTGAAGGATATGACTACAAGCTGAAATCAGTGGTGAAACGGTTTTTTTTACACGTCATTTCCTGTGGTTACCGTTATGTTCATTTTTTGACGTTTTCGAAAAAGTCGAAATACCAAAGCAAACTGCAACGACTGCGAGAAACACATGCAGTGTTGAATTAACACATATTCTTCCTTTCGTTGCCGCCATCTTCGTTTTCGCCTACTCAGTTCCCTGTTAACCACTTTTGTTTTGTGATTTTATGTTACTATTCCGTCTGTTACCAGATTAGTGTACAATGTACTCACCTAGTAACTAAGGCGTGCTAACGTTTGCTTAGATGGCGGCATTGGGTTGTGTGTTCTGGTCACTTTTTTGTTGCCACTATTGTACGATCTTCCACGAATTGGTTGAGCAACGCGTAGCGATAAACCAATCAAAACAAGATTGGATCACAATGTCATGGCAAATGGCTATTCGCACAACTATCAAATTGACGCGATAAAACAAAAACATCTGGGTCAAGGTCCAATTAACGGCCAGAAACAGGAGAGGTAGAATATACAGGGATAAATATTTGGTGGGGAATAGGGTTGGGTCGGATTTTCACATGACTGAACTTCGAAAGTTGATACACGTATGAGCCAATAAAATTCGAATAAACTAATACCAGTACGCGTCTTGTTGAATGTCGGCAACAATGTGAAAACCCTCACTGCTGTGCTGTTTTGCAACGAACAATTTAGAGGGCAGCTTACAGATAGAGCTGAACCAACCGATCTGACTGAATTATTCTAATTTTGAAGTCAGAAGACGTTTAATCTACCGAGCAGATTTATCTGCGTAGACCCAATAAAGAACATGAACTTATACAGTGAAAAACGCGAACCAAATGTTGGTTGAGGCTTGCGTGCCTCTTGCGGCACTGCGGTTACTATTGGTCAACGCGACCTAATTCGGCATTCCATGAATGCGACTATTTTTAATGTTTGAGAGCTAATGCCGGTCATCTTGAGCCCCAAGTATACACTGTACTCGGTGGTCTTGGAAACTATGTAACCTATCTCCCCACGATAGCACACAATAACACAGCTGTTCTTTAGTTGGTATGTATGACAATCTGTGTGTCAGTCGTTTGACAAATGGGTCTCGCTAATTGACAAAGCTGAGAAATCATGCATTATCCTTTCAGGTTTATCGGCGCGTGTGAACATCAGCTTTGATTTTACAATGTATGCCCATCGGAACCACAATACTGGTATCAATTACCAACAGGGACTTCAGTGCCAGGCGTTACTTCTGGTGACTCTACACGTCGGTTTACCGATTGAAATACTTGACATGTGTGCGGTTACTTGGTCATGTCGTTTGCTAACAACCCACCTTAACTCAGCCATGCCCGCGAAGACTGCATCACACCACTTGGTCTCATTGTTCCATTGCATATTGGTTGCCTCGGGGTGCACTGTATCTTATGACAACAGCATCTAAAGACCGTACACCCCCATCGAACAATCTGATACTCTCGTACCTTACACTGAACTATTCTAATGGGCTATTTTGATCAGTCGGGCTGGCAGAAAAGAGCCGAATGATTGGATCAGTACCGTTTATTCTTTCGGGGGAACTTTCGATCGACAACGGTTCGATCAGTCCTTGGAGGTGTACTCATTACCTGGTAAATCAATCGAACCGGTCTGTGACTATCCTGTAGTATACAGTTATCGCACTTCATAATCATTGGATTGTTTTATATTCTTCGCTGACTTGTATCACATTTCCAGAGGCGGACTACACTTACATTTAGATAATCGATTATTGATTCAACCGCAACTCCACTTTCATACCACGGTTCACATGTGTGTATGTTCAGCCATGTAAATCACTCCACTACCCGTTTCTCTCGACCCACACTTTCCACAGACATGTTTGGTTGTCCAAGTTGAGAAGGTGGGTCGTAAATCCTCACCTTCCAGCTCGCAGACTTGGCGGCGTCCTGAGCGTGGCGGATGAGAGATGGTGAATGCGAGTTGCGATGTTTGATATCTGTCTCTTATCATTGAAACTAATATACCAACATTCCTTCATATGCACATTGGCTTGCGTGTGTGGCTGCTATAAAATTCCACCATTGTCCTCGAGTATTTGCAGGCCTGGGCTTGAGGGATGAGCGTTATACACGCTTAAGTTGATGTTATGATAGTGCAACAACATTAGGGACATTTCTTGAATGAATTCGTTTGGCCAGTTTTCTGGTCACAACTTGATGTCTAGCAATATATTTAAATTTATTGAGACATTGTGGGCAGACGGTTGCCCGTGAATTTAATGATTGCCCGTATGGTGGGTTCCACGGAATGAAATGGCGGCTAGGAATTATAAGGGTGCACATTCAGATATCGAAATCGGACAAACGTTTGTGTGGGTGCTCACTTGTAAACTCTGATTTATATGGAAGTTAAAGTATCTTAAATACGCCCAATGTATGAGTTGACTCGTCTGAACTGTTACTTCGGGTAGCCTTATGACGAGAACTCTAACTGCTAGAAGGCCCACGTGGTCGTGATACCATCGTATGATAAATTTTAAACGACTTGTCGACACAGCGAGTCTGGTTCCGATGCTTGATTGTTTAACGTGGAGGACTGATCTACCTTGTTTCTCGTTTGCTTTCTGTGTTGTTGCGCTCTATCTTTGGTGAAAGACAGTTCTTATGGACACAACCTCCCGTGGTTCACAGTTAATCAAACCCCCATCTTCAGAGTTTTACATATGCCCATCACGACAGTAAAAATGAATGCATATGTTCATTGTGGCTGGCACATTCATATAAAAAGACGACGGAGTGAGACTGATACATCACTCGGATAAAGTACGAAAAATCCAAGCCAATATTCAGTTAGTTGGTGATTTCTTCATTAGCCCTTTACCTCATTTTTGTCCGTTTGTTGAACCACCTAGATCTATCATCTGTCCGGTTTTTTTGAGACCAGAGCAATTGCGACGTCTAATAATGTAGCTTTTGAATCAGGTATCCTGATTACAATAGCTTAGGTAGGGCAAAATGTTCACAGTTGGGCGGCTTTTTATGAGTTGTGTAACGCGCGGTGAACCATTTGAAAGGTTTGATCAGTGCTCATTTGATGCTCACCTTTGCCCGGGGATGACGAAGTTGTGCGTGATTTCTAGAGCGGTTGAAGAAAATTCCCAACACGTTATGCTTCCATTAGTCAAGACAGAAACTTTTGGAGGTGTTGCGCACGGGTTGCGGTTGACAATGAAACGTCGTTATTGTTTCTTGCTGCGGACTTTTTTTGACCACGTGGCGGGTTTCACCACTGTGTTGCCCTCCCTCTTCTCTTGTTTGTGTACTGAAGGGCGTTGCACTTGTCAGCCCATCGTGCTCCAATTTTACAAATTGGTAGGCCCAACTCACCAGCATAGCTGAAATGTTCTGAGGTGCTGTCGGTATTGTTTCGAACCGAAACACGTGTGTGTGCCCGTTCCTTGATCGCATTTGTGCACGACAAAAATTAGTTTAGGCTTAAAGATGCATTGAAAACATTTCAGTCTTGCTGATGATTTGACCGTTTTAGTCATCACCTCAGAAACCACCTTCGTTTGATGGAATTGTGCTGATTGAGTTCTCCATTTACGTAGATGATAACACCATGCTTCTTCCTATAAGCTCGTGATGGCTAAGTCGACGAAGTCATCCTCTGGACAAACAGTCCTAGATTTTTGCACCGAGTATCTCTTAGGTTTCCCGAATCCTTCGAAAGCGTTGTATCTACTATCGATATCGATCTATCGGTACCGTGTTTGGATGGGAAAGATAGATAGCTTTCTAGACTTGTGACACTTTTTGGCATCAATAGTTTGGGCTGCAAGGTGATTTCAGTTCTCCACGGGGACCATCTTGAACGATTCCATCATCTGTGCGATCTCATTCGGGTCAACTGAACTCTTACTTGGAATGCTCAATTGATGTGTATCTAATCAGCGTGACTGGTTGGTGATTAATGAACCATCTTTGAATCATATCTTATTTGTTAATAAGTCGACAACAGCCGTTTGTTCCCAAAATGAATGAATGCAACTCGAAAGTTATCAGCTTAATTATGCTTGAAGTGAATTGCGCGCAACAGTCTGAAAAACAATCACAATACTGTCAGCCCGGGTTAAAATACGATGTCTTCAAGCTGATGAGTTAGCTTAACATTGGCTAGTCACATAGATCTCAGATGTATTTGAGAATCGAATATGCGTCAC
Organism: Paragonimus kellicotti; assembly: GCA_014220965.1. Taxonomy (NCBI): domain Eukaryota; kingdom Metazoa; phylum Platyhelminthes; class Trematoda; order Plagiorchiida; family Troglotrematidae; genus Paragonimus; species Paragonimus kellicotti. Next base: position 53,913 of record LOND01000454.1, read on the forward strand.
TGTTTAATCGGCCCAACAATCGTTCAGTCACTTTACCGGTGGTCTGAACGTGAACACATTGCCCTGTGACTAAACCTCATGGGGCTAGCAGCTTATTTTGCCTTTGCGCCGTTCATGTCATGTCATGAAGATGTTACCTGTCCGACTTGGAAATTTGAATGGTTTTAACATTCCAACGGACGCAAATGAGCATACAAAAATACGAAAAACCTTCTGATGTGTAGAGATGTCGTTACGTTATATTCCACAAAGCCAAATGACATCGTCCAATAGAGACGAAGAGGACGATGAGCTGCAGTTTTACGAGAATGAAACAATGGACGATCGGATCGTTCATTAGACTCGGTGCCTCCAAAAAACTGCTCGACGGACACCGACTGAAAACCCCATGGTTTAACAACGATTTCGCCGAATCCGCGATAGATTTAGTTCATTAGAAGTAAAAAGGTGTTTTGGCGAACAGTCTGTTTTCGGTTATTCATCATCGGGCCAATTACATAACATTTTATATCATCATGGTTGTCAAGCGAGCAAAATCAAAAGCAATTAGTCACACAATTATGTCATGTGGTTGTGAATTAGATTTAGTCTCGTTTATTATGTGTTGGGGTTCATGTGCCTTGGTTAATATCAATAGCTTTTGGATGGTGGAAGGAATATTCTGGATGCAGCTGAACCATGGAGGAAGTGTGTACGAAGCATTACCGCTAGCACCACCAGACGCCAGAGAAACTATCGTCCCGCCGTTCTCGAGCAAACGTTCTCAGTCTGCTTACAAATAGGCATCCTATCATTTTTCTCCGTGAAAACTTCATTCGCTTTTCACACTGTTTTCTTGCTGGCAATATTCTACTGAGACCTCGCAGTGAGCGTGCAGATCACGACATGACCACAGTTCCGGTCGGTGCACATTTGTCCAGTATATGCCATGTTATATGAAGAATAACGAATTTGCGTTACACTTTTGTGTGCACAACCAAAATGTTGTAGCCACCGGCTAGTTTATACATTTACTTCCAATTGGCCTTCTGTTTGTAGATTTGTTATGTCAGCCTTGTTTAGCTGACTCATACATGGGGACAATTTCCTCTCCACACCATATGTGGTGCAAATCGAGGTCTGTTCATCCAGATCAGCATCATCCTCGTTTCAGTTGGCGGTAGGTTTGGGAACCCAACCTAAACAAGCATCTCTCTGGCGTACCACCCCTTTCCTTATGGACATGAAGATGGCACAACACACTCTGAAATCACAAGTACCGAGAATGCTACTAATTGCTTCCATTGTACACCCGTCTTTCGTGAACCGGGGTCGCTAGGTTACTGTCTTGCGGATGATGATGTGCACAGACGACCACCGGGCGGTTGTTTCAAGTTTCAATTGACCTTCGTTATCGCTGTGGTCGTTTTGTGTCCCAGTGCCAATTTGTACATGTGTGTGTGTGTGTGTGTGTGCACGCTTGTGTACGATCTGGAGAACTAGCCGAAACCGGTCTAGGTGCAGTGCTGGGCTCCAAAGGCCACCACCACCGTCTCTCCTGCTTCGGACATATGCAACACACGCCAACTATCTAGACCACAATGCTTCACATGTAACAATTCGAACAATCGCAACTTATGGCATGTTGACCCCGAAATTGGATCTCCTTTGGTGATGGTGTTGATGCAGAGTGTGAACGGCGAGTGGTGTTTTTTGTGCGCTAGTTCCACAGACAACTGTCTAAACGCTTTGCGACACAAATACACGTGTGCATGCGGTCCGTTCATTTTCATCGTCAATTTAGTACAATGTGGGCGATCGAGGCTTTGTAACAGTGCGATTCGCAGGCACGACATCGCTTCTCTTTGGCTCACTTTCCGTCTAACTGGAAGTTCCCTTGGTACCTGGTCTCGTATTAACTGTATCGTCTCCAGTCTAGTACTCGTGAGTGACCATTCTCGTCACATCCCAATTCGAGTTTATCGACTGGTTGAACATATCGAAATTGGTCTGCTGAACAAACACATTAAGGAAATCCTTTTTTGAGTTAGCTTCCAGATTCTGTGATGTGTATGGACAATTTCGTGTTACTGCATTGCCGCAGGCAGTTACTCCCCCGAATAAATAGAAATAATCCATCAATTGTTGTTGATTGTTGTTATGATAGTCGTCATCGGTGACCACAATAAACCATAAGAACGCTTGATATTGTTCTTCTTTCGGAGGGAACTGGTCCTTATTACTCCATCATTGTTTCGAACATTGAACCTTAGACTCCGACATTTTACCATGTTTGTCGTGCCAATAATTCCCGGAGGCTGAGATTCGAATTGCATTCTTAACTTTTTGAGGCTTGAATTAGCCCCGTTACCCTTTTCTGGCGTGTATGGGTGGGTTTCATCTCACTGGCACGTGTGTTCTCAACTCGACGGTGATTACCTCATCAGTGATAACTTTTTGAATAATATAGCGCACGGCATACTAGGATGGTTAGTTCGGAAATCAGAAAACATCTTTGTCACTTGTCTCGAAAGAGGAGACAAAACTGTTTGGTGTCACATCCACGCTCATTCTTTTTGCATCTAAACATTCCAGGCACCTCACACATTAACTGAACTGAATGCTCAGTCTTGTATTGACTTAGACTGTAGCGTTTCCGAATTGGTTTGGCATTATTCGGTAAAACCTTCATCAGGATTATGTTTATCAGTTAATGTTTTTTTCACAAAAATCGAACGCACATTCTTCGGTCGACCGACAAGATATCCGTCATCTGTATTGACGTGTGGCTAGATATGTTCATTTAATGTCGCGTGAACTCGCTGTATTTCAGTAGTAATAACGATCTGTCATCACTCACCGATACCGTTTCAAAATTCGGCTACCACATTTACTCCCGTCTAGGTTTGGACAACCTGAAAATGTCCAACATGCCCAATGCATGGTAGCTGCAGACATACGTTAGTTTAAAAAGTAAACCTGTGCTATCTGTTTGCTAAGGTCTCCATACTATTTGAGCCCGCACACCGCTGACCCTAACGAGTTTGCTGGGCTACTTGACTTTGTATCCTGTATGCTATCGCTAACGGTTTGTAGTTCAAATGGCAAGGGCACGCGTAAGTTAAGCATGTGCCTAATTCCTAGTCGGTTCATTTTCTTTTCTGAGGCGCAGCAGAGGAGAATTTAGACACCACAAACTTTGTATGTGCAAATATGCATGTCTTGAGTCAGCATGAAATGAACTAGCTTTAAACAAGACAAAAAAACCAACTGTTGAGTAAACAAAATGACAGTGGACCAAATGATTAGGCTCGTTTTTCTAGCGTTTCGAATGTTCACAGCTGTCTAAACATTTAGACTAATTCAAATAATTAATGTGTTATGTTATCTTCCCCACACCTACGTTATTTCGTTTCCCACGCCGCTCGATTAGGTCTGTCGAGGCATATCGTTTGCCAGTTACCTAAACGTCACGTTTGCGTTCACCTTGTTTGTTTGTTTGCCTGCTCTCCACTTGCTGCCTGCTCCAGGCGTGGCACTGACTGCCAGCCGAGCAAACATGACTCATCGAAACGAGGCGCTTAGTTCACCTTATCGCTCAGACGCACGTCGGTAATCTCAGCGTCTAATGTACACGGTCTATGGGGCTGGCCAGCCTGTACGATTGCCCCGCACGGATAAACTTTCCGAGGGTGGTTACCGATCTTCTACCACATTGCTACAGCAATTGGTTTATACGACCGTGAGGACGTGAAGTTATGGCAAGCTTCCTGTGATAGTGGATTAGACAGTTCCTGTCACGACGCCCTCTATCCGAATCGAAGACTGCCTGTCGCCGATGCGCCAGCTGGTTAACGCGGCCGAGCATCGGTGCACCTGATTGCTGACATCTGTGATAGCCCAGTGGAAAAGATCAAGAAGGCCAACTTTTACGTACCGCTTGAACACTTGACGCAAATGAATTGGTACTATTTAAGCGCACACATCCACGGCCAAAACAGTCAAGTGTGAGCAGTGTGAGGCGGTTTGATTAAGCCAAACTGACGACGTGTGAGTTTCTTGTGTTCATTCTATCATTTCCGGCTAGTCGCGACCGGATTGATTTGTGGGTAGCTTTCACTAGTCAAGTCTGAAGGTCTGAGTATTTTGTTACAGATTGAGGTAGGGCGTTAGCATTTCCAAACAGGGATAGCTCGAGAACTTTTGGCCGTTGACTGACTACTCATAGCGACAAGCTGTAGCCCCCCTTACTCCAAATACTCAACTGTACACGATCGTGAATGATCACAAGCTCAATTGTTCACATTGAGTTGACTGGCTGTCATACGGGATCGAAATCACACCTTTATCGCTATACCCGTGCTGGAGACAATCCTCAATGTCAGTTTCACTAATACATTCGTCGACCTACACCGCATCACATCTTGCAATTCACTATAACGTTATCGATCAAACCAGTTGTGTGTTCACCAACAGTTCGTATGTACGCCCTAGTCACGGCGCCACGAAGACCTCCACACTCGTTGCAACATGACAGATGCTCTCCAATGTCGTATCACATTTCATTCCTTGAAGACAAACGTTTCGATCAATATGTTACGTCTACAAACGCGTACACCATACTATTCATCGTGTGATATGTGATCACTCCTCACCCGTTTCTAAGCGTGGAGTTGAACACTAATGCACCATGTGAGACGCACGAGGTATCTCAAGAGAAATCACGTGCGGCCTTGACTGTGATAAGTTCAGTGGATAATCGTTTCGCTAGTCAGCTGAACCGTTACATACCAGATCATTTTGAAACAGCGGTAGAACAGTAGAACTAAGTTCAGTGCTAGATACAAAATGATTTGATGACGGGATAAAGGTATCAGGAACTATTGTTGCCTTCAAAAACTAGTTCACTCATTTTCTACACCATCTCCTACTGTTAATCTCAGTCTTTTCAAGTCAACATAACCGATAAACATGGCGCTTTCCACTCTCACACTCCTTGACAAATAACTCAACACGCATCATATCGCCTTCAGCTATCGGTGGTGTCACTCGTTCAAAGATTGTTGTTCATTTTTGAGTGACCACTCTGATTCATATCGTGCCGTTGTGTGTGGTTGCTTTGTTTTGTTCTTGTTGCTGACTCAGAGATCCTCTGCTCATAAACGCATATAGTACTCAGTTGGAAATTGAGCGACGAGGGTATATGAAACCCCGACTAAACAGTACTGACAGGTAAATTGCCCAGGTCACAAAAGTGGCTTAACTCAAACGAGCACTGGGCATAACTCTCTGCTGCGGCTATGCGAACCACTTGTGAAGAGGCTCATTCCAAAGGAACATTACAGACACGACAAAAATGTATTTCTGCTGTTCCCGCAGAGCTTATGAACACATGTCAACTGTTCCCCCCTGACTCCGAATACGACAAAGACCGCCGTGAACTGAAACGCAGGTCTACGGAGAGGCTGTGTGAGGCTTACTCCTCCGAGCGAGCCAAAGCGATGGGAAGGGCATTTTTATCAGGCAATGGCCACGTCTTGTTCTCTCTCAGTCGTGGTTGCAACGGCCGCCGACATGGTGCTAGTCAGACTATATGTGAGAAATTCGGCTCACAAGGTTACAACCTGTGGTGGCTACTTAACACATGGGATGGCCATCTTAAGAAACAGTTCAAATGATCTGAGACACCAGCTCATTCAGCTGTGGGTGACGCAGACTGGACGGTTATTTATGACATTCCACACGATCCTCCATCGGCAACCGAAGTGGCTTTGGAACATAAGATAAAACATTGAAACCCAATAAAAACCCGGACCCGCACATTCTTTCTACAGTACTTACCAAACATGGTGACCAGAAAGATTGCTGTCTGAACCGATCACACTTCTCTGTTCCATATGAGAGACTGAACAGGTGCCTCATAACTGCTGTCTATCAACAGTCTGTCATTTTCAAAACAAATGCCAGGACATCATGTGACAACCATGAACGTACTAGCCTCGTCTCTATCACATCCAAGCAGTTCACGGGTCGCATAATGCGGTGGCTTGTGAAACACGGAAAAGAGTCAAGTGAGAGAAGAACAGACAGGTTTCTCGCCTGGTTCCCACTGTATCTGTCATACCTTCACATTGCATCAGCACTATTTTCCTCAGCCGATGGTTTTAGTATTTTTCGCCTTGAAAACAGCTTCCGACCCGGTTGCCCAACACACACTCTCTCGGTCTGTCTACATCACAAACCAGTCCCAGTGAGCTATGTCAGTATTGGTAAATCAGCTTGTAATAACACTGACGTGGTATCCACGAGGGTAGCGAAAGCAAGTAATGTATTCGCCAACTTCCGTCCCTTGTGGTGTCACGAAGACGTCCAGTTGTTGATTAAAGACATAATTTACAATGCGTGTGTGAGCTCAGTTCTGCTCTGTGGATCAGAGACCTGACCCATTGTGTGCGGAAGATCCATTAGACTCTTGACATTCAATCATCGATATCTCCGCCAACTAACCTGTATCAAATCGGCTGACTATGTGAGCACCGCGACAATCCGTCGGTGCGTATCTGAGAAATGTGCAAGTTCACGACCGCTAGACGAGATATTGAGGATGCACACTCTTCGCTGTTTGGGTCATGTATTTCGTATACCGACGGAACGTTTGTCGCATCACGCATTGTTCAGCGTGGTCTGCTGATGATTGGAAGAAACCGCGTGGCGAGAAGATGATGATATGGTCATTGCTTGTGAATGCCTTATCATTCCGCTGTAAAAGGTAAATGTACGATCTTCCACGAGGGCGTTGAGCAACGCGTAGCGATAAACCAACGATCACAAAATAATCAAAACAAGATTGAATCTCAATGCCACGGTACTGTGGAACACATTGCAGTAACCGTAATTGGCTATTCGCACAACTATCAAAATTGACGCGATAAAACAAAAATGTCTAGGTCAGTGTCCAATTCACGTCCGGAAACAGGAGAGGTAGAATATACAGAGATACGTTGTTGTTGGGTAGATAGGGTTGGGTCGGATTTTCACATGACTGGACTTGGAAAGTCGATACAGTAGATAGGTATCGTTTATGTGGTTTGGGAGGTCATGACCATCCAGGACACTGGTTAGGAACTCCCATCCGATATGGGCGTTGTGTTGTAGTCAGTGGTGAGCCTGTATGCGCAAACTTGTTGACTCTTCTGCTGGTGATTCCTGATGGTTTACCGTAAACGGACACCCGGTGATCGGTTTTCTTGTCTGGATTCATCAGATAGAGGTAGTTCGGATATGTAATCGAACCGACAGCCTCACGAGCCACTGCTATTATCTGCTCGTTCTCACCAGTTCTGGGAGGATGGCTTGTGGCTTGAGACATTGAATGCAACAGAGTCAGGACTTGATCTTCTGTTTCGAGTAACTCGATTATTTACGTTTCAAGTTGAACATCACCCACAATTGATCGCAGCTGTCGCATTCCCATAGACTTTCCAGTCGGCCCCTTTCGAAAAGAAGCACTAGACTCGAGTTTCGCTCTCATTTGAGCTCGTCAGTAGTGCATATCCTTGCCACTGCCGGGACTAGAACTCCGGCCATTCTATTCATGAGGCAACCGTGTTTACCACTGGCCGTTGACTTCACATTAGACACGACCGAATTATCATATGTGAACGCTCAACCACTTTCGCTTGTGAGTACTGATCACGTTTGCTTGTTTTCGTTTTGTTTTTCCCTGCTCCTTTCATTTATACTTATTCATTATTATTTATAGTCGTGCTACTTGAATGATCAATGTTGGGACCAATAGCGAAGCAATATCGCGAGG
>LOND01000454.1:91696-102251 GCA_014220965.1 Paragonimus kellicotti
TTCGCATTTTGAGCAATCCTTTGCAAAAGAACCTGTCTTTCCCATCCTCTCATAAATCGGCAGGTTTGTTCACATTGCTTGTTCTACAGATCTGTGAAGGGACGGACCTAAATAACTATTTCTATTGGTTCAAGCGTATTGCACACTGATACAATTCTAGGCTGGTCTATTATTCTAGGAGAGGGTGGATTCAAGTTTCCATTGACTGAGTGGAGATCCCTGTCAAGTGATACGTAACATACCCGTCTCTAGACTGTGTTTTAAACTCTATCCCTTGTGAGCTTGACGGTCACTTTATGAAACTCAGATTGGTTAACTTGACTGGAACACTAGTTTTTAACAGCGAATCACCATTCCACACAGACGAGACGCTTGTCCACCCATTAGTCCCAGCAGATAGCCGGACAACATTTTTGTTAAACCTGCTGAGGAACGGTTTTAATCATCAGTTGATATCAGTGATTGATCATTCGGATTATTCATGAAGTAAACAACAATGACAATTGAGCACAACCTCCACATTCAGGTGGATGATTACTAGAGCTCGACAGTCTATTCCGATGAATCACATCTTAGTGCAGCTGTCGATCGCGAATTTCAATTCTGTTCTGCTGCTGCTGCTGCTGAACTTCAGCATGGCTGTTGGAGAAATCCTGCAGCATGGTCTCCTCCCTTTAATTACATTGACATAGAATAATTCGCTTAACCGGTTACAATTGAGTAGATTTTCAAGTTTGCAGACATGCAGCTGTGTTCGTTGGCTCACACTCAGTCAGGGCTTCTAATCAAAATCTCCCAACTCCAGTCATCAAAGAGATGTGCCTTCCTAATCTTCGCCCCCTCATTCTGTTGTGTAATCAGGTCTTCTCAATTGTTAGTTGAACTAAACATCCACTTGTGCACCACCTGCAATTACAGGTGACATTTGCAGGTCAGAGATTAAAAGGGGGTTTTTCGAATACATACCAGAACTGATACTTCCGATCCACCACATCTTAATACTGTGTTTTCGTGTTTTCCGACTTTTCGATCGACTAATCTCCTCTCTTTTCCCTCCTTTATTTCAACAAACATTCTCAGTGAATCCCAGTGAGTTGAATCGTCCGCAGAATGCAGTCAAAACTACTTATTCCACGTTCACGAATCGTTTGTCCGGCACTTCTGGCGTGGATGATGACCCATCTGAGGCGGAACCATTCAACAAGGAATCCGTTGACAAGAATTCTGCTGAATTCCGAGGCGGTTTTCTGCGCGCAATGAGTGCCACGTTCTGTCCAAAGAAATCGAAACATTCCCGTTCCAAACCCGTTCCATCAACCGCATGCATCAAGAATTCACTGGACGCCGAATCACGTCCGGGTTGCAGGCCGATGGACAGTGATTTCTACAGTCAACTAGAAGCCTATCCCACAGTGACATATTGTCCAGAAAATTTCGGGCATTGTCAAAATGGATTGTCTGTCAACGCTGCGGGTCAGATGGGCCAGGTAAGTTGTTCTCTCTCCCTTTCAATCTCTTGTTTTCGACAGGGCCATTACAGTTGAAGCTTTTCACTCTTTGAAGGTTTAAATGTGACGTCCACATTGACACTGTAGAGTGAGTGTTGGTAAGGACATTGAACGTCATATTTGAGCATATCTACCACATCACATGTGTTCACACCAGAGCTATAAAATGTCCTATCCTGACAGCTGCACAGACTAACAGAATCCGTCTGTGAGCGCGGAGGTTTTTATTCAAACACTGAAGTTGTCGTAACCCATGGTCGATGGAACAGTTGACGTAACAACACAGTAATCATATTCGTAATCCCCAAGCGGCACTAGATTCGCACACTGTGTGATAGGTTCCACGTAATCCTCGTTTCGCAACTAATTCTATATTTATTGTGTTGTATTTTGTCCTGAATGTTATACACCGAAAACGGTCTTATTCGACATGTTCTATCTTCTGATGCAATACCTACTGGTAGTTTAAATGCTACATATAGATTCTGTACATGGTCTGAGAATGTAGATGTTAGTTTTTAATTGGATGGTCCATAAACAACTTGTGAATAATGAATAAGAGATCAAGAGGGTGAGGTCTCGAGCGAACTGTTTTTGTACGCAAAGCTTCGATTTGCGTAATCGATTCGCAATCGCGTTGTCCGTTGTCAGATCACGTTGTTTGCTTGACTTCGATTGGTTGACCGGACTCTCGTCAGTTTTTCGTTTATTTGAAGGGGACTGTGTATAATAACAGATGAGGACGCTCGCGAAAATCAGTGTAACGACACTCATGGCACTGAATCCGGCTTGCTAGCATATATCCGTTTCTTTCGTAATCTTTCTGACCTTGATCGGGAAGTCGAACTGGGTCACACTTGATGACAGTTTCTTTAATTTCCTCACGCTAGGCTATGAGTTGTCCACCAGGATGTTTTCCCAACCACATCCAGAGAGTACAAGGAAGGCGTTGGTGCGCACGCGTAAGACGTGTGTCTGAGCGGCGAATGAAGTGAAATCAATTGGCGTAGAAAGAGGCTAGCTGTTCCGAACAGCGGAACTTCATAATAGTTCGTGTGCGATACTGCCGCCATGCACGATCGATGCTTCGTAGACAAAGTTCGTTAAAAACTGACGATAATCGACGCGGAACGACCAGGTTTTTTTAATTGTAGCGCAGTATAGGACGGGTAGTTGCGAGACAGATATCACGCTGGTGCCAGAGGTGCATCAGGTTGGTATATACCAACTGAGCTCTGGCGATATGTAAGATGAACACTGTCCGAAGCTACTGGCTGAAAATAAAAGTCAATAAATTAAACGCGCAATTCACACTATCTCACCACCATTAAATGCGTAACACTTGGGTGACAAAACATTTCATAAAGTGACAACAATTGTCGGTAGGAATTTTTACTGGAACTGAAGCTATTATCAGTTACTCTTGATCATCTGATGACGGTAAACGATCTGTTGCAACGGGACTGTTGTGAAATAATCCCATGCATTCGGATTCCTGTCATTGTAGTTTCTGATTGGATTTTTGATGGGACAGCTGGTACGCAATTCCTATTGGAAAGTTCCATAATTCGAGAAATAATGAGTGTCTGAAGCTAATTTTCCTGTTAGCGTCGCTGTCAAACCTTTTGATTGTCATTTCAACCCGAATTGTCGTGTTTCGTTCTAAACTAGCACGATATTTGGACCACCCGTTATTCAAAGGTGCACCTAACAACACTATGAGAATCAATAACATTTTCACACTTTTTCTAATCCACTATAGATTGACAATGTTCTGTAACTCCGGACCTTAAACCAACAAAGTTTGCTGAGGCGAAGAACTGTTTGGCTTTCCCGAATGTTGGTTAGAATGACATACCCTCTTTGTTCGACTGTTGTTGAGTGTTCGCGGAAAGCCAGCCACATTTTCTGTTGACAGAGAAGGCACAGTAAAAGACAAGGCTTCCTTACAGTCGCGCCTGGAGAAGGTCACAGTAAAGTCCAGCAGCTGGATAGGATTGAAAGCTGAAAATTTTCAACCAATTTCAATTTATTCTCGCTATCACTCCCAAGAGAAATCGACTGAGTATCCAGCAAACCAGTACGATACGTAAACATTCAAAGTGAATGAATTAAGGTAATATAATTGAGCTTAATCTCGAATTTCCATGTTCAGTTCATATGTTATGACCAACCCGACTGCGCTACACCTCAAATGCGTGAGAAAATAAACTACACTGGATACGAAAAGTGACAACGCATGTAAAGTCATTTTTGGCGCTTGGTCGATTAGGAGGGTTTTGCAAATAGATCATTTTCATGCGATCTCGAATTTTTCTGTACGACTATAATTATTTCCTTAGGACCAGGAAGCATCCTTGTTCTTGTTTTTATGTTCAAGAATGCTAAACGTAGTAGTCTGAAAATCCTTGTGAAAATTTAGACAGTAATTTGGAAGCCGGTCCCATTCACCAATCATATTGGACAGTGTTGCTTGATTCATCGATCGATGGTTATTCAAACACCTTGCCTCGTCTTCATAAGGTGACCGGATGTATGATGCATGCTTTTGACGTGGTATGCCAGTAACGCAGAGCACCTTTACGAATTACAGTTGGTGGTCTAGGTAACATGGGCAACCGACACACGCACAGCAGTTCTATTACCACAAAGAAGGATCATCCAAGACAATCATCTCGTCCGTTTTCTGTCAATTCAAGAGACGCGGAGGTTCAGAAATATTTGCAGCCTCCATCAGAAACCCTGAACAATTACCTACGGTCTCATGCCAGTCAGTATCAAGAGACTCAAACGGATTTCGATAACCCACTGGAACAATTGGGTTACCGTGAAGCCTATGAACACTTGCGTGATCTAGCCGACAAACAAATAAAACAGCTCCATGCCTCCACGTCTGTCGCTGATGAATTTGGCAGCCTGGTTGCTGTGAATGGAGATCCACAGCCTTTGGATAAAAAACTGAGGAGCGGAACTCCCAGATGGATCCCGGGCTTTTTTACTAAAAATAACAGACAAGCACACACCAGCGATAAACTTACCTCCGTGCTGGGCGGATTAGGTGATAAACAGTCTCCAGATTCGCAAAACCCTTACGATTCAGGTTCAGAAGATATGGCTGTCAGATTAGATGTAGACAACGCGACGATCAAGTCAACTAACTCACATCGCGCAACTCCTTACGATCAGGTTGCAAAAACGGGAGACCATCGTACAGTTTCGTATAGTTCTAGCACAACTGAGGAAGGTGACGGAGTTCTTTTGTACCAGCACCAGCCTAACGTAACCCTGAGTTCAGAAAACCCCCAAAGATTGAAAGACGCTTCATCGAAATCCATTTCCATTGCTCGCAACCTAAGAACTATTCAAGAACCGACCCTCAAACGTAGTCGGTTTGAAGAGTTTGGTGGGCGTTCGTTGACGCCCACTTCCACTGCGAATAATCTAGAAAAGGGCGATCTACGGCGGACCTTTTCGATGTATAATCAGTACCGTCAGCGAAGAAAACTGCTGTCCTCTCAAACGAAACACTGGACATCCCAAATGGGTTTTCAGACACAGCCGGACGGGACGCTTACTTATACAGCATTTATCCGATCTGGACCCTGTGGTGTCCCTGTTGAAGGTTGGCTAGGTGAATTGCACAAACGAGCCGCCCGTTATCTCACCGGGTTGCGCCGTCAATATCGGTGCTTTGTTCACCTTGATCCAGGGCTGATCGCTTATCGCGGCCTGTTCGTCCATGCGCTAGTGATTAGCGGGCAAAATCAGTCGGATCTAATTCGTTGCAGAAATGCTCTTCCGGCCTGTATTGAAAAACATCTAATCACACCGTACTCGAATCACGGAACAACAATTCGATCAATACGATAATGAAAAATCACGTGGCCTCTCTGTACTGATTGGTTCACGTGTGCGCTTGCGTGTCCATTATTCTGTTATCGGAAATCAGCCCACCCAGCGCAGTCAATGGCACTTAATGCGATCTTGGGTTGAACCGCTATATGTGGATGCGGAATTGGTTGAAATCCAATGGATCCCACATTTTCTGAAAAAAATAGTAATGTTCTCTGAAAAAGTCCAGTAATTTTATAAAGAACTTTTCGATCCGAGCTAGCTGAAAGACTGGGTGCGAGATGAGATACTCGACTGTTTTGGGTATCAGGTCTGGATGTGGGTCTTTAGTATATGAACGTGATGAACGTCATCCACGTAGTTGACTTACTTCACAAGGACTGACAGTACTGAAGATAGGCCTCGAAATGCAGTCTAGTAGAAGACTGGTGAGCTGATGTTCAGGCACTGTTGTTTGTTTCGTGAGAGAAAAGAAGGCGATAGTAGAAAATTGACTATATTCAGCTAAACCGTATATTGTCGACTAACCGGCAGTATCGCTTCTCTTATCTGCAACGCAGTTTCTTTACCCGCTTCATCAGAGCAGAAAGAAGACATATTGCGATATGTTAACATTTCATTTACTCTCATCAGTCGCAAACGTAAAACATGCTAGTTATATACATCATATAGATAAGGACAAACAGGGACTAGACACGCCTACAAGCACACCAATTATTATGTAATCACGACCATGGCAACCCGATAGGTTGCCTCAACCACTTTTGTGCACATAACGTCGGCTGGTAAGTTCGGATGAGCATCGCTTCGCAGAAAGCTAATAACTTCGGGTTTCGATTGCGCAACAGTATCTTGAATGAGTTTAATGGGTCAACTTGGTGACCTGTTGTCATGATGTGTTTAGCAATCGATGACGTTGGATTTCGAGCCGTCAGTGCACCAAGTTGAGGCTGGTGCATCATCTGTTGTTTCAACCACTTCGGGATGTGTTCGGCGACTCGTGTGATAGTTGTCGATCTGTTCTGCCTATGTAAACGTCACCGCAACTGCAGGTGAACTGGTACACAATATGGGAGACAGAACAGTTTGACAAACTACTTTCGCGATTGCGGAGAACTGGTCCTCTGGTGGTTTGAAATAAGCGCAACTGCGCAGCCGCATACGTTCGAGCCAGAGCAGACTTTAATTTGTTTTATGTCGTTGGCTAGATGGTCACCTTTGAATGGCAAGAATAGGAAAACATCCTTCTTTTGAGCCGTCAGTATGGGCTCAGTGCTCTTCTTCACCGTATTATGTGCCTCGATGAATTTGTCGGGGTATCCATTTGCTAGTAAAGTTTGTCTCAGCAACTTTTGTTTTGTCTGCAGTTTGTCAGGGAACAAATACGTCTGGCTCTATGAAACAGTGTCTTAACCAAACCCCGTTTGTATGCAATAGGAGCAAAGCTGGAAAACTGAAGATATTGACCACCCCATGTCGCTTTGCGGTGAACTGAGCGCTGTAACGTGCCATTTGCACGTCTAGTAGTAAATAATATATCTAAAAACCTGAACTGTTTTTCAGTTCAACTTCGTTGAAGTGAGTGTTAGTAAGGAAATTGAACGTCATATTTGAGCATATCTACCACATCACATGTGTTCACACCAGAGCTATAAGGTGTCCTATCCTGAAAGCTGCACAGGCTAACAGAATCCGTCTGTGAGTGCGGAGGTTTTTATTCAAACACTGAAGTTGTCGTAACCCATGGTCGATGGAACAGTTGACGTAACAACACAGTAATCATATTCGTAATCCCCAAGCGGCACTAGATTCGCACACTGTGTGATAGGTTCCACGTAATCCTCGTTTCGCAACTAATTCTATATTTATTGTGTTGTATTTTGTCCTGAATGTTATACACCGAAAACGGTCTTATTCGACATGTTCTATCTTCTGATGCAATACCTACTGGTAGTTTAAATGCTACATATAGATCCTACACATTACACGATAACTGGTGAACAGTGGGGGAATTCGGTTTATAAAAATGAACAACTCTCAGAATTGTTTGCGGCTCTAGCGTCCCCGTAGTCAAGTCAATCAACCCATTTCGAAAAGACTCACCAAACTCGAGTTTCGCTCCTGTTAGAGCTGGTAGTGCATACCCTTGCCACAGTCGGCATTAGAACTACGGCCAAGATTTCATGAAGTAACCTTTTTGCTCAACGTGGTTGATAGTGAAAAATCACGCAATGCCGAATTATTGATTATCTAAATTTTAAGCTACTCGTAAGTAGTAACGAATATATATGGTTTAATCCGCATGTGAATTACTGGTTTGCCAGATTGGTTTTGGTTACGGACACACTTAATTTTCAAACTAGTTAGATTTCTTAATTAGGCCACGTTCAGCTGTTAAAGCTCAAGAAAATATCAAACACCCGTAAACTGTACTGAGGACTTGATCGCATGGCGTTATTAGGCGTCAATCCTCGGGAAAAGAGCTGGAAGGCTGGAACACATTACCTTTACTACCTACTACTACGCATGAATTAATTTTGCAGAGCTTTTGTTAAAGCAAGTCTCGTAGTTCGTGATGGGATGACTGGAAAGTGCGAAAAGTAGTAGCAGAGCGTGGTTTCGATCCACGGACCTCTGGGTTATGGGCCCAGCACGCTTCCACTGCGCCACTCTGCTACGCCATTCGGTGCTCTTACTATATTACATAAGCTAAACGGCTGCTGCATTCCTATTGTATGTTTAGTCAGTCCCTCTGGAAATGAATCCCCAGAGTCGAGTTTCCTTCTTATTAGAGCGCGTCAGCAGTGTTGGTAATGCAAATATCACTCAACAAGTTAATGACTTCTGTTATTTCAACTTGCAGAGAAGTCCTAGTCGTGTGGTCATCCATTGGAGTTAACAGGACAGTGCCTCCTCTCGAATCGATCGAACAATCTGAGTATCATTCACAAGAGAGCTCGGCCTTTTACACATGATGCTGCCGTGCCCGCTAAAAGATCAACGACGCAGTGGTCAACACGGTTGCCTCATGTAAACATGTCCGGAATTCTCGTTCCCGGACGTGGTAAGGATATTTGCTACTGACTTCTAACAAAAGCGAACCTCGAAGCAGATGCTTCTTCTCGAAGCGAAATGCAACAGCTGTTTGTTACAAAAGTAACGAACAACAGCTGCTCCATCATATGCGTCTAAATTTATGTTAGAAAGCAACAAAGATGCCGTTTAATAAGGTTGCTGACTTAGTTCCATCGTTTCCGTCTGTTTCAGTCTGTACACGCAGACAACACGTTTGTTTATGTGTATTCATGACGTAAGACTTGGGATAAATGTATCTGACCATTCCTTCCCTGTCCCTATCTATCGTGCATAATCTGGACGCTTCCGTAATACCCGGATTTATGGACTTCGACCAGTCCTAGAAATCGCACTCGAATTGAAACCTCCCACGCAAGTAATAAGGAGAAGACCTCGTACTGGTTGCAGTAAGCAGTTCATATTCATGAGACAAGAAGCCGAATTTATGGATGTACAACAGTATTAAAGAAATCACAGTCTCTCATTGGCTGATCGTATTGGCACACACAGTCACAAACTGTAGGTTAATTGGTGCAATACAGAACAAAGAAATTAGCGAATAACGGAAGGCGTAACATTGAGACTGTTCGTCCAATCCTGATGTAGTATCTTTTAACGCGACGTTTGGATTGGCCCCCTGTTAGATCTTCTATTATGTCGGGATTTGGATAAGCCGTGAGTGCAGTAGATTTTCACCACAGTTTCGTATTCTTTACTGATGAGAATAAACGGAATGTTAAAACATGGCAAGAAACGTTTTCTCTGTGCCCTAATTAAATTGTTAAACGGAACCCAGTGTTGCAACACGATGTGTGTGTGTGCGCGACAGATTCTTTCGCATGTTTTAACATTGATAGCGCGCTAGTACGCCCGTAACCTTGCATTTGTCTACATCTGACTATATCGCGTCATGTGACCCTCCTGAGTGAACAGTTGGCAGTTGAATTGTCTACGCTTTCAGTCTACTGTCTCACCGGACAGCCGGTCCTGCTTGCTGTTACCTGCAGTTCCCACAATACATTCGTTCTCATTACTGTAACGCGTTACAACTGAGATGACGCAGTCTTTCCATCATTCTCATGGTTTCATCAAGAAAACAAAGTGACGAACGTGTTTTCGTGATCTCATCGTCAGGTCACTGTATATTTACAGATTAAACAATATATGCAGATTCCCTGCATAGTGTGGTAGTGTAGGTTCTAGTTTTAAATTAGATGGTCCACAGGCAAATTCTGATCGGCGAACATGAGGACAAGATAAAGTGATCGCTGGTCACGGGAGGTTGAGGGCTCGAGAGAACCCCTTTTAGAGGCAAAGCTTTGGCCTACGTAACCGAATCATTGAATACATTAATGTCAGAAACTGAATGCAAACATGTTGTTCATTTTCAGACAGTCCACTAACGCTGGCTGTGTAACGCAAGTCGACGTAGAGAGGACAGTATGCGGTTTTTAACAGTTTTGTCACTCAAAAAACAAACAAACAAACAAGACCACTACACTGGAGAAGAAGGCCAGTTAATCAGTCTCCCAAACAAAATTGATTCAGTTGCACAGCCACTCAATCGTCGCCTGCGTTGAACACTTCCCACAACAACGCCTCGATCATGGATTAACACATGCACGCCCAATCATGCCTCTCCATAGGAAACACACATTGTCTGTCCACGCTCAAACCATGTCCCTGTGTTCATCCACTTGTTGGTGTACACCAGAATATATTGAACGAACAACGAGGAACGAAAGAATAACAGAGCCTCATCTGGCCTGGTTAGGAACTGGAGTAAGAAAATTGACAACAAGCGTGATTATCGCCCAACTGGCAGACAGGAACCACACAGCTAACCCTACCAAATCATTCATGGTCATCTACAAAACTTCGGTCAACCAATCGAAGTCAAGCAAACAACGTGATCTGACAACGGACAACGCGATTGCGAATCGATTACGCGAAATCGAAGCTTTGCGTACAAAAGCAGTGCGCTCGAGACCTCACCCGCTCAATGGTCAGCGACCAATCTATCTTGATCTCCTTTCCATTACTCACAAGTTGTTTATGGACCATCCAATTAAAAACTAACATCTACATTCTCAGACCATGTACAGAATCTATATGTAGCA
>LOND01000454.1:102351-113431 GCA_014220965.1 Paragonimus kellicotti
GTAGTCAGCCCAGGAACTTACACACGTCAAGATATGAGTATCACGTAGATGGTAGATAACAGTGGTGCGTAAATAGTGATCTTCATCTCAAAAGAAACCAACCAGTGAAAGCAAATAGTTTTATGACAGTGGAACCAAACTGGAACTAAAGGCGAGTAGTGAACTAGCTCAAGCCAAAGGCTAGCTTCGACTCAGTGGGAACAGAAGGGAGTTGTGGAGTTGTTTGATTTCGACTATGTAATCCCGGACTTGCCGCTCAATCATTCCTAAGAAGATGTCCGCGAGTGTTGGACATAACGGACTACCCATAGCCACTCCGTCTATCTGTCACATCGAAAAAGGATGTTCTCTGCTGATGAGCTTTGATAAGAGTTAACCTCGAACCTGTTGCTTCTCGAATAGGGCTATCTGTTTGTTGAAGCCACGATCCATCATAAGTGATGTTCAGTTTGTACTATCCAAATTCTCCTACCACTTGTCGATAAGTAGTAGCATCTTCTGCCCGTCTAAGCCTGGTCGGTTTTGTAAACGAATGCAATTGGCTTGCTTAATAGGAGCGTTCGCATTTTGAGCATCCTTTGCAAAAGAACCTGTCTTTCCCATCCTCTCATAAATCGGCAGGTTTGTTCACATTGCTTGTTCTACAGATCTGTGAAGGGACGGACCTAAATAACTATTTCTATTGGTTCAAGCGTATTGCACACTGATACAATTCTAGGCTGGTCTATTATTCTAGGAGAGGGTGGATTCAAGTTTCATTGACTGAGTGGAGATCCCTGTCAATACGTACATACCCGTCTCTAGACTGTGTTTTAAACTCTATCCCTTGTGAGCTTGACGGTCACTTTATGAAACTCAGATTGGTTAACTTGACTGGAACACTAGTTTTTAACAGCGAATCACCATTCCACACAGACGAGACGCTTGTCCACCCATTAGTCCCAGCAGATAGCCGGACAACATTTTTGTTAAACCTGCTGAGGAACGGTTTTAATCATTGATCAGTGATTGGACATTCGGATTATCATGAAGTAAACAACAATGACAATTGAGCACAACCTCCACATTCAGGTGGATGATTACTAGAGCTCGACAGTCTATTCCGATGAATCACATCTTAGTGCAGCTGTCGATCGCGAATTTCAATTCTGTTCTGCTGCTGCTGCTGCTGAACTTCAGCATGGCTGTTGGAGAAATCCTGCAGCATGGTCTCCTCCCTTTAATTACATTGACATAGAATAATTCGCTTAACCGGTTACAATTGAGTAGATTTTCAAGTTTGCAGACATGCAGCTGTGTTCGTTGGCTCACACTCAGTCAGGGCTTCTAATCAAAATCTCCCAACCCAGTCATCAAAGAGATGTGCCTTCCTAATCTTCGCCCCCTCATTCTGTTGTGTAATCAGGTCTTCTCAATTGTTAGTTGAACTAAACATCCACTTGTGCACCACCTGCAATTACAGGCGACATTTTCAGGTCAGAGATTAAAAGCACTTATCACGCACCGGCGATTTGTTCACAACCTCTCACAATAACGGAGCCAGGATGCATGTCGCATGCATGTTACACATCAGACATCTGAACTGGATTGTGCATTATACGAATAGATTGACGCTTGTTTTTATACATTTTTGTTGACTGAAATTTACGTTCCGAACAAGAGTTCACAAATGCTTTCATACCATTCTCTCTGTTTCCAGACCTATCAAATGATCAAACTTTAGTTGACGAGCCTGTGAACTCGAGAAGAAGCAAAAAAGAGCCGACAACACCTGATGGTAAGTCTCAAGGGATTTTTAGTTTTTCTGTCTACCGTTTCATTGCTTGCGAACAGACTAACGGTCATTAGCTCGAGTTCAGAAGCTTTGAATTCAATTTGGATTATTCCAACATTATCTACACTGTGAAACAGGACTGATAAGTGACAGCGTAAGAAGCACTGTCATGTCTAAGCGTGAGACGTAGGAGTGTGATGTTCAACTAATATAACATTCAGCGTTACTTTCGGTGTGTCGAGATTAACTAGGAATTTGTTCCCAGTTTTGACCCCCTACGCCTTTTACTTGATGTGCAGCACAGAGACTGCCCCAGACCTACACAAGAACGGGTGTGGCAATCGGGATCGAGCCCGTGACTGACAGCCGGTGGCGTTACCATTGGGTCACCGCGGTGTGTTATGGGTGCTAAACTGATATGTGAAAGTCTGAATCCGGTCAGGTCTTTGAAACAATAATTCATTGCTCATATCGTTCACTTTTCGATACACAACTGCGTTAGGATGTCTAAAATTCACTGAACGCTATTAGCTACCCTGCTCGGTCCTATTGTATGACTCGAAAGTTAGTTGTGTTAAATTATTCTTTCATGAAATTATATTCTTAAACAGATGGGTATTACGAACTGAGCCTCTGGCCACTATTTAGTAACCTCTCCTCTCTCTTGTGTGTTAAAAGCCAGCCTGTATCTTACTGACGGCACCTGATAAGACAATGACTGTTTAATATTACGTTTGTGTTTCTCGGTCTAACGCTATACATTATGCAGAAGAAAACCTGCGTCAGCTCATAACCATCATGATTGTTCTGTCTGTTCTCTGTTCATTCGGTCTTTTGCAGCATTTAGCTTGGAGTCGGCTAAAATTCCTTCCGGTTTGGCGGACTTGTCCGATCGCCATTTGTTGATTGTGATAGTTCTTGCCTTATTGTGATTGCCCTGTTCCTCATCGTGATTGGACTGACCGTGATGCGTATTTTATGGAAACGAGCACGTGGTCCTTCGGGTAAGCAGGTTCGACAGCAGCATTAACCCAAATGAACCGTCGTCAGTCGGCCGTTAAATGGGATACAGAGCGGACTCCAAATGGGCATGCTGATCACAAAGTGCGTCTCCGTTTCTATCTCACAACTTTACTATGAATTGAATAACTTGTGCCATACTGGATCCGGACGCGAACACCGTAACCGGATAAATATTGAGGTCTGAGTGTATTGAATTAAATTGCCATTTTCAATGTGAAATTAAGAATCGTAGGTCCGTTGGTCAAATAGAGGCCAGAGAAAACTAGAACTGCTTATGTACATCTGGCTGTGTCTGTTGTGTAACTTAGAAAGCAAATAGGCTCATGGTTGAGAAACTCAATTTGAATGACTCCTTTGAAATGAGAAAAAGTCTTAGAGTACATTTCGATGTGATAGATAGACGGAGTGGCTATGGGTAGTCCGTTATGTCCAACACTCGCGGACATCTTCTTAGGAATGATTGAGCGGCAAGTCCGGGATTACATAGTCGAAATCAAACAACTCCACAACTCCCTTCTGTTCCCACTGAGTCGAAGCTAGCCTTTGGCTTGAGCTAGTTCACTACTCGCCTTTAGTTCCAGTTTGGTTCCACTGTCATAAAACTATTTGCTTTCACTGGTTGGTTTCTTTTGAGATGAAGATCACTATTTACGCACCACTGTTATCTACCATCTACGTGATACTCATATCTTGACGTATGTAAGTTCCTGGGCTGACTACTAACCATATCGTATGAGGTACTGTCTAAAACACGACTGGTTGATGCGTTCGTTGTATAAGTAAGGTTGATAGCAAAAGCAATACACATTCACGGAGCATACAGATTCGTCATGCTCAGTTCTGCAACATTCTTCATTAACACACCAGTAACAGACAATCGCCAACTAGGCTTGTAACAACGAGGTATCATCATCTCCAGTCAGTTGCACACTATGAGCTACCGCATCAAAACTATTCAGAACACATTGGATGATCTCACAGATCGTTTAGATGTGATCGTTCACAGATAGATTCAAATGGAGGATATTCATGGGGTACTGACGTTCCATGCATTACTGACCAACTTAAAACTTAGCCTCGAAGTCACACATTGGGAAACTAACCATTACTCTGTAACATAATAAAGCAGTTGCTTGAATCTGGTTACAATGTAGGTCCAACAAATGCCACGCGTGTTGTTTTTCAGATTGTAAACGGCTTTTACCAAAAAGCTTTCCATGTACCTTCAGAAACCATTTATGTGGGTGGAGAAACAGATGGTGATGAGCTGATCCCTACCAGAATAACCTACTGCACACGGATCGGTCGTTAGTGCTTTTATGCCAATATTCTTCTCTTCGATCTTCACGTTCTAATACCCTCCTCACTTCCCTATAGTGTGTAGTGTAGTCTGCACCATGCGAATGCAACATGCATAGACTGACTGCATTCTGTTCACCCCGCATATCGTCGGTCGATTAATGCGAATTGGAAATTCAAATCACTTGTTGATCTGCCTATTACCAGGTTCGACTCTCCTGTCTAGTCGACCGTCTTTGTTGACACTTCGCGTATTGCGAAAAGATTCGAATGTTCGGATATGACAGACACTCTTCCCCTAGGAACTGACAAATACTGCCACTTTGTCTGTACGTACCGAATCATTTAACCATTTGAGTATCGGTTCGTGTACGTGACCGAAGTGAACGAACAGTTTGTTGCTTGAGAGTGCACTTTGCGTAACAATTTTGGTGTTGTCTAAACCAATGCACTGTATCACATCTGTCGTTCGTCTCGAAACTAATCACATTACTATGAGTCCATTTTGGCACATTGTTCAGTTTTATTTCTGAAGCCTCCGTATGTTTTCAGTTCGCCTTTCAGAAATCGCACTTGCTCAAATCATTTGAGGAGGTCACCAGAATTAGGCGACATCAAAATTCTAGACAGTTAAGAGTGTTACTTCGCACCGTTAACACGATCGTATATGGCCAGACTGTCAATGACCGTCAGCTAACAGAAATGAGGCATTACGATTGGCTGAGTAGGTGTTCGTAATAGGCGGATAATTTCAAGTTGAACATCATTCACAGTTGATCGTTCAATCTATATGATAACACGTCTTACATTTCCATTGATGAGAGTAAACGAAATGTTAACATGTCGCAGTATATAACCTTTTTCTATTGTGATGATGTGGGTAAAGGAACTGAGTGTTTCAAATTGTAAGAGTACGAATGAACAATGATCAAAAGAACGCGTTGTATAGCACAAAAAATACATAACCTCATATTATAAAACAAGTGGCAATCGCATTCCAGCATACAGCAAACGACTGCTCGCTAGCATCAGCGTCGCGATGTGCTCGAAAACTTGGGCACATCTGAATGTTGACTTGATGTCTGCAAATGAAACGGATTGTTTGTGGTCTTAGTTTTGACAAATGATTCCTGATGTGATTTGTGCATGTGATGCATTGAGTATTGAATCCTGTACGCACCAACCACCAAAAGTACTCTTCATTGAAAGACAAAAAGAGTCGGTATTCATTCCTCATTCACTTTCTTGCAGATAAGCATTTCTGTCACGAACTTTACAATTTCCCTTTAAGGTTTAGTGAAGCGCAACAATTCAACATTCTGTCGTGGAAAACTTTGAAGACCCGTGGGTCAATTATGCAAAAGTATGGATTAGATGAGCTGCATGAGTCAGTGATCGACTACTGGCACACACGTTGAATGATTTACTGAATTGATCAGCTACCGATAGGCCTCAAACGGAAAATTGACACACTAAATTGTCATAGGTTCGATGATTCATAGTATAGGGCTGATCTCGCACTGTCTTGTTGTGAGACCTAAATGAGGACGCAAGTGGGCAATAGTCACCACTGAAGGAAACGATGTATATTTGTGAAGGCCAGTTAGAAGAAATCTTACTAATAAACTACAAGTCACGCGTCCGTTGTATGAATTACCGCTTCGCATGTGTGTTCCTCATGGGAATGGTGGCCGAGCAGTTGGGGCCTAGGCTTGTACAGTTAAAGGTCTCCTGTTTAAACCACGTTCCGACCTGATGAGTCTGAACGAGGATGATGACGTGCTCAACGTCCTCACACTAAATCAACTCATGCTCGTTGGAACTTGTTCTCTTGAGGGCATCACATTGTGATCTAGACGGTTATTAATAACGCTGGGTGGATGATGAAGGCCTTAAAGCACGTCAGAGTCTTGACATCTCCCCTCAGGACATCACGATACTTTGCCCTTCCAGGTGTTCGCCCAATGTGATGTGTGTCTACAGCTGAGCAACTCAATAGCAATAAAGTGTTTAATTATATCTGCTATTCCAGCTTGATGAGAAGACC
This sequence comes from Paragonimus kellicotti, assembly GCA_014220965.1. Classification (NCBI taxonomy): domain Eukaryota; kingdom Metazoa; phylum Platyhelminthes; class Trematoda; order Plagiorchiida; family Troglotrematidae; genus Paragonimus; species Paragonimus kellicotti. The sequence goes on from LOND01000454.1 coordinate 108,495, forward strand.
TAATTGGAATGTCATCCATTGGGACAGAAGAGACAGCTACTGATTCTTATCTCATAGGCGATCAGACAATCTGAACATCACTCAAAGGCGACTATATTTGGGCGTTCGTGTAGGATAATTCGATCGTGCTTAACACGATTAATGGCATGGTCGTCTTCACGGTTACCCCGTAAACCGTGATTGGCCATGGCAAGGATGTTCTCTGCTGATGAGCTTTGATAAGAGTTAACCTCGAACCTGTTGCTTCTCGAATAGGCTATCTGTTTGTTTGAAGCCACGATCCATCATAAGTGATGTTCAGTTTGTACTATCCAAATTCTCCTACCACTTGTCGATAAGTAGTAGCATCTTCTGCCCGTCTAAGCCTGGTCGGTTTTGTAAACGAATGCAATTGGCTTGCTTAATAGGAGCGTTCGCATTTTGAGCATCCTTTGCAAAAGAACCTGTCTTTCCCATCCTCTCATAAATCGGCAGGTTTGTTCACATTGCTTGTTCTACAGATCTGTGAAGGGACGGACCTAAATAACTATTTCTATTGGTTCAAGCGTATTGCACACTGATACAATTCTAGGCTGGTCTATTATTCTAGGAGAGGGTGGATTCAAGTTTCATTGACTGAGTGGAGATCCCTGTCAATACGTACATACCCGTCTCTAGACTGTGTTTTAAACTCTATCCCTTGTGAGCTTGACGGTCACTTTATGAAACTCAGATTGGTTAACTTGACTGGAACACTAGTTTTTAACAGCGAATCACCATTCCACACAGACGAGACGCTTGTCCACCCATTAGTCCCAGCAGATAGCCGGACAACATTTTTGTTAAACCTGCTGAGGAACGGTTTTAATCATTGATCAGTGATTGGACATTCGGATTATCATGAAGTAAACAACAATGACAATTGAGCACAACCTCCACATTCAGGTGGATGAGCAAATTTTTCTTGCTTCATCACTGCAACAACGGACTAGATCCCTTATTTTTATTTGAGCATCAGAAAACTATTAAAATTCTTGTTATCCACCCTTTTTCGATTTGTCGTATACGGCTAACTTTATCTAACCGCCAGTCCATCAGGTTAAGTTTACATCAAGAAAGTGAGTCATTGTTCGATTCAGCCCCTGGTGGAGTTGTGAGCTTGGTTTAACAGGTCAAGGATACTGGGTATCTGTGATGGATTATGGACAGTGACAGAAGTATCGTCCACGTAACGGCCATAGAATTGCCTGTTTCTTATTGGTATATGGGGCAGCTGTTTTTCGAACTTCTCAATGAGAACATCGACAAATCATGGACCCATTGGCCATCCCACAATTGCATCGTCTGTTTGCTGAATTGAACTTGAATTGAACCCTAGACATGCAGTGCAATGGTAACATCTTCAGAGCCACTGAGACCATTGAGATTCGACCATCTAATCTAAAATTGTACGCACAGTGTAAGTTCGTTCAAGCACTTAGCTTCCGATGGCTAGCGAACAATCTATCTTGGCTTCCTGTTCACCATCCATAAGTTGTTTGTGGACCATCGACGGAAAGTCGGTATATAGTATTTAACCCATAGATGTGTATTGGCCTGATGATGAGGTCTCGAAATCATATATTCGTCGCTTTATCTTTTTGAAACTACTATTGATCAACATAAATGGTTAGTTATCATGCCATTGTCGTCTTTTTTGTATCACGTAGGTGCTTCCACGAAACATGACACAAATGTACCTATCTCACAAGACGCCTTCAGTGTTATTGAACGGACACGCACAAATGAATCATTCGTTGACCGGTCAACTGGCTCCTAATTGGTTGGCTTGTTCAGGGTTCTCCAATAGTGCAACTAGTTCAACGGGACCTTCGCTAGGCTTGAACGCAGCAAATCCGGAAGTGAACGTGTACACCACCGTCGGTGGGGAGTCGGACGGGGATAGTAATTGCACTAGTGAGTGTTGTAACTGTACAGTTTACTTGTTGTCTAACTATCAGGGCGCACGCTTTGCGTTCATGTTCCCCCCTCTCACATTTTGTTCTGTTAGAACCTTTAGTTTTCTTCCCCCCTCATCCCAGGCACCATGAGTCCAGAATACGCAAGCACTCACCAAGTATGGGCCGCAACTCTGTCGCACCTACAACAACAACAGCTCCACCAAAATCATCATATACCAATCCAGTCAATGTTTCAACCAAACCTCGGGATACGACAAATGGGCAGTCTTCCAACGCGACAATTTCTCCCAACAGCTGTCCCATTTGGTGTCCTGCCGAATACCGCGATCAGTTCCGGTGATCATCGAAGTCCATTGGCTCAAACACTCGTCTACTACAATCCTGCCCTACCCGGTCTTCATCCGCCCTCTACTGAGACCACGTTGGGTCAACTCTATAATCAGTACTCACAACCGGTCAGTTCCATATCAGCAGCGATGTATTTTCCGACCCATTTAGGACCTGTTTCATGCGGGTCGGATTCAGGTCGAGCGAATCGCATCGGTGGTCCGACTACCACGGTGAATTCTGAAGTGCCCACGTGCTCGCCGCTGATCGGCCAGTTCTGCCATCTGGATTCCTCGAAAATGAAGTCACAAAACGGAACCAGATCAGGTAGGTTTGATACGTTGACTTTTTAGCGTGCATGCCTATCTTAATTAGAACAGGGGGGGGAGGTGAGTTCCAATCGTAGAATATAATCGGTTCACTTATGAAGCAGTTGCAACGAGAAATGCGATGTGGTATTTTTGGCTCATCTGTTATTGTGGATATTGTGGGCATCCCCCCACTCACAGGGTAGCCTGATTTTCGTCGCCATTCGCTATTTACCCTATCACTCATCGTGCGTATTTGTGTGTGTGTGTCCGAAGGTTCAGTGGGCGACAATTTAGGGGCCCTGAGTTGAAGCGCGCGGTACGCAAAGGAACCATAAGTGGCCGTCTCAGATTATTAAGTCATGAACGTACTCATAGTACATAATTGGCGAAGGGAAAACGAGTACGCCGAATCCAAGTAGGTTGTGTCAGTTATATCCGTTTTTTTTGTTCATATCGACTAACAACCGCCGTCGTTTAGCAACTCACCTGCTCCGCTTTTCAGAAACCTGAGTCATGGTGACTTCCAACCGTTCCTTTTCTTCAGCTTTATTGGTGTGTTGTATGATGGATGTACCTTTTGTTTTCCAATCCAACGTTACATTTTTTGTTTTACCTCTGTATCCTCTGTAGAGGGCAATAATGTGTACTCCTATACTGGAATACTTTTTACGTTATAGTTTCAATATTGTTCCCAGTTTGGATCTTACCATTGCAGTCTCTCTCTGTTTATTTCTCGAGAGATAGGGGTTTCAATTTCGAGCTAGCCTATGAATTGGCTAACCAGCATTGGCCGGCTGGACACAAAGGCCTCACTCACACACTTCCTTCGGGTTTACACCGGATACGTGGTGTGTGAGTGGAACCGCAAGTGGTGCAGCGCAAGCCACTTGTGGTGTTGGTTAAGCGCAGGCGTCCTTTGGCTTCGGTCACTGTGACAGGCTAATCCGAATCGGATGCCGCCAACCGTGTGTGTGAACTCAGCGAATTTCCTCGCGATGCGTAACGTTTTCTTTTCTGTTGTCTACGGTTGAGATATTTTGCGAGGAACCTGCTCGTTTATGGTTACTTGCGGGATATTTTTGCGTTTGATGGCCGTTCGATTTATGAGCTTGTTCGTTCGTGTGTTCAGTAGTGTGTACGTTGTTAGGGTTAGTTCGGCGACAGTTTGTGCTGAATCCCATTGAAACGTGGACGCTTACAAAAGATGCTCCGTGTCGAACTCAGTGTTTGTATTCTGCAAGGAATATGATAATCTGGGGGCCAGATAGTACGAGCGTGGTAGTTCATCAAATCGATCCAGTTCACTTTAAACCTGAGTACATGAGAGGGCGCTCAATGTTAACGATTCATTCTATCGATTGAATCTTCAATGTTCTTGTTTGGGTGACCTGACAACATCCAGCCCGCATGCAACCTAGTATGGTACATGTTAAAATCCTTTGTGTTGTAAAAGCTGATAACTTAGCTTTTCAATTTGTAATCAGTTTGACAGTTTTGATGGGGTTTTGTAACATTAAACTATGTTGACGTCGAGACGAACCGTTTACAACTGTAAAACATGTGCCGTCCAATTGATTGAGTCTTGTGAGCCAACGGGTTTGAGAACGCATTAACTTATACTTGATTATTGATTTTCACCTAGTGATCCAACAATTACTGTCTGAGTAGTCGTCTGTGTTCGAAATGATATCTTGCTTGCCGGTCTACTTTTATCACTGTATTTCTGACTCACAACACAAACTAGCTCTGCCTTTTTGTCTGTCCAATCATATGTGTGGGCAGGTGACAGTTGTGTAAAAGGTTGAAAGAAGAAGCATGTATGTGAAGTTACGTTTTACAATGATGGTTGTTCAATCTACCTATACGAAGTAATTTTTTGATAGACAGGTTCAGTCTGATGGTCATCTTTAATCGTGAGACTACGGATTCATAAAGCACATTATTGTCTTGACTTGATTTGATCAAGATGATCAGGTAATCTGGGCATTGTACAAAAATGTTGAGAGTATAAAACTTAGATTGGCTGTTTAAACAAATTACGACCCCGGGTACATCCACACTGGGTTACAAAATGATCCCACCTTGAAAACCGGTGAAAAACGTTGTCTGATGTAACATTTTAGAGATACTCTCGCTGTAAGCTTTTGCGTAACAATGAATAACCTGATATGCTATAGGATACGTGTGGTGTAGCATCGTTTACTTTTAAAATTCATTTATTCAGTCCACTTAACACGGCCAGTAACACATGAATCCGTAGTCTCACGATTAAAGATGACCATCAGACTGAACCTGTCTATCAAAAAATTACTTCGTATAGGTAGATTGAACAACCATCATTGTAAAACGTAACTTCACA
>LOND01000454.1:119597-130911 GCA_014220965.1 Paragonimus kellicotti
CGACCAAGAAGCAGTTTTACCTAGTGTTAAGTTTTTGTACTAAGTACTTGCATTTAATTAACAGCCTCCAAAGAGTCATACAGGAAAACCTTCTCAGGTTTATACGTCGGCACATATCCCTGGGGAGGAAAGAGGTCCAAAATGTTAACCAGATCACTCGCAACTTTTTTCGAGAACTGACCCTAGGGCGGATGGCTGAAGTATCACAAATCCCCTTGGGCTTATGGAGTTAGGGAGTAAGAACAGCGAACAACAGTTCAGTTTATCTGGGATGATAATCAACGACTTCGTGGATCCATATAATGATTTCATTCGTGTGAATGACAGGATTGAGCTTTAGAACCGATTGAGTAACACAGAGATGCCATACACTGATTCTTCTGTCACGGAGCAGTTCATAGGTACCGAATCTCAAACTTCGTCCGAAAGCAATCAGGGGTAAAAAAAAATACAATCTCCACTATATGACAAATCTGATTCCTCTGACAAACATGTCTCTGAAGTCGTTACTTTCGCTGCCTTTGTAAAATCATCTTGGTAGTTTGTACTGGATCATCCCTCTTACGACTACGCGCTCACTCATAGGGCTTAAATCCCAATCCGAGAAGAAGGAGAAGAAGATGATGATGATGAAGAAGAAGAAGAAGTGAGCAGTAACATTTATTGGAAACGAGTCAAAAACTACCCCAATGAGACTGAATATGTGTGACAGGTAATTACTATATGAGGCAATCAAAACAAAGTGCAGATCATACATGATGATCATATATGACAGTTGGGTGGTCGGATCGAATCGAATTAGTGGGATATCAGCAGGCAGACGAGAAAAAACAGTTCAAGTAGATTTGAAACGTAAAGCCGCCTGATGGCAGAACTACAATCTGATAGGCTGAATGGAAGAATACAGAACCATCCATCCGACACTTAATCTGCCTCAAGAAACTGACGTTGGATTCCAGCGATAAGTTTTGCGCCCTGCTGAATGTGGTGACATGCCCGACTCTGGATCAAACGATGTTGCGCGATTCGTTTTAACTGGTTCGATAGCAGATGTACCTAATAGCCGTCAACCATTACTTTATTAAATGCAAGTACTTAGTACAAAAACTTAACACTAGGTAAAACTGCTTCTTGGTCGGGATTGCTTCTTTTTGGAAGCTTTCCTCTGAAACAGGATCTACAATATCCAGATAAATAATGAACTGCGGCCACTCGATGTATACGAGCCAATTCTATGCTGTTAGACCAAGAGATGAGGCTAATTCAATCGCAGATTCACCTTGGTAACTGCCTGACACGTGAAAGTGAGAGTAAACGTGAACCAGCACTATACCGGCGAACTGTGACAATATATCTGACATGAATGAGGAATGTTAAAACTGTACAATCACATTATGGTTTGGTCATTTGATTGACACACAACTGTAACGCGAACAAATCAGCAGTCGAACGAAATGGATAAACTTTTCAATTGGTACTGAAAACAGTTCCCAAGGCTAATCTCAAATATCTTGTCCGGAAAAAACTACAATTTTCGGGTACGGGAAGACCGGTATCTCGTCAACCGATACGAATAACTAAATAGTCAACTAACTAATGGATTAGTGAAGTAGGGATAGTCTACTAGAACCGATAACTAAAATTGGAAAGATTAAAATAAAAATGCGTAAGAATTATGTCGTGAAAATATGGTCATTGATTTCACGCATTTGGCTACAGAATTTAGACAATCAGAACAACAATGGTCTGAGAAGTACTCAGCAAACCTCAACGTACTTAAGAGAAACAGTGTTCTTTCTATAGATAAACAACAGTGTTTACCTGTTTTTGGATAAGCCCGTTGGATAAGTCCCGCATTTGAAATTTATTTGAAGGTATTTGAACTCAGGATATTATTCACAGGTCCACAAATATGGGACGATCTGTTAGTCTGAGATGAATATCTGTCACCACGGTTTGGTACTTGTTGCGACCATTTGAGCTTCGTTTACGTAGCTGTGGTTGCTCCTAGTATCGAGGCAGGTTGCTCCGAATCTACGTGTGTATCAGTATTCTCTGTCAAGCTGTTCAGTTCAAGCGCGTCTTTGTTGAGAGGATGAACAGGTTTTTAATATCGACGTCAATGCGGGCAGGCCAGAGGAGATGATTGTAACACGACGCGAGACAAGCTCAGTCAGCTTACTGACTGATTTCAGTTTGCCCACCGTCAGTCGAACGCCACTCTGTGCTCTCTCCTTTGCCTAGTTCGTACAGTTTTGACCTCTGTGGGTAAAACTTATTCAACTACGGAACCTGGACTACACCACTGTCTCTAACGGCACCAAGTGAGGCCTTTTGCACAAAATTTCCCAGCGACACATAGTGAATCTCTGCCAAATCTACGCATTCAAAAGTCTGTGAACGATAGGGTGCAGTTTACCAGGGTGAAAGAATGAGCTTATTCTAGTGGGCAAATCAAATTGGGTGTAGGACATTTTTTGGAGGTCAAAATTCCCCTCGGTTGACCCTGTCGCACTCTTTCCCGTGACCCCATCTAACTAGACGCCTGTTATTGTTATTCTCACAACCCGCGTCTAAAAGTACTAATTTCTCCATCTTGCCTCCCTCAGGTCATTGAACCTCACTCACCTGCCCACACACCCATTGTTGTCTGTCAGTCTCACCCTCCCCACCCCTGTGAATACGGCCTTCTTATGGGCCGCCGTGAAACTGTCGTCGGCTAATCGGTCTGTCCGATGGCCGGCTATTTAGTCACACATTAAACCGATCCGATCGCATTTCGTCGGTTCGTCATTGCCTGTCGGTCGCCTGTGCTTGTGCTTGTCGTGCCTGTTGGACCCTTGACGGCCTATTGCGGCCAACCATTGTACCTTATCCCACGAACGCAAACGAATTGAGGTTTGTTTCTTGTAATTGATTATATTGTTTATGTCAATAGTACCACGTTTCCAGCGACTTGACTTGGTTTTGATATTTGGCGTCGTTGGCTATACGTGCGTCACTCAACGTTCGTCGGAAGAACGTACATTGGGTGTTCTTCAAGTCGCAACCATACCTTTCTTTTTACTGAGTGAGGTCAATGGCGCAATCGCTGAATCGCTGAATCGCTGTCCTCTGAGTTCATGGGTAGTTTTCTTGCGGTCTTTCACCTCTTATCTTGTGCTCTTGATGAGTCGAAACTAGCCGTCGGCTCGGTCTTGTTCACTACTTACTCACAGTGCGACAGATCGAGATACTACCAGCTGACGTTATATGATAGTTCTCCTGCGACTAAGCGATTAAACCTGTAGGACAACCTATCCAAGACTGAAGAAAGAGTGCAACGCTTCTACTTGTGACGCGACATTCAGATGAACGACAAACAGGATCAGTCATCATCATCTCGCCCTGCTGGCGGACGTAGTATGTACTCCTTGCTAAAGACTCTGTTTTTCCGGAGATTCCGACCAGGCTCTTTTTCGCAAAGGATGAGAAACCGTTGTTGAGCCAACTCGCCCGCTTATTTCTGGGTTGCCAGGCGTTCTAACTTCAGTTCATTGATTCCTGGAAAGAACGTGTTGCGCCGAAAGTTTGTTTGCGGACGAAGAAATGTATGGCTTGATGAAGTTAGGATCATCGGCTGGAGGAGCAGCTATTCAACCAACTAATAGTAGGGATCAACAACATCAGTCTTCAGCGCAAGGTGCCCGATAGAAGAACGCTGGTGTTTCTGGAGACCCACAAGATATGCGAGCAGCACGACGACTTCTGGACAGTCGACGGTATGCTCATAAAGGCGGTCATCCAAAAGGTCTACCAGAGGCCCGATGTCATTTTTTACATTCAAGAAAATGGTTCGTAACAAAGACATCATCCGAACTGGAAATTTTAGAATATTGTGGCGCACCGTTTTCTTCACTACCGGTGATTAGGCCCAACTCCGGAGCTCAGCGCACTTTTATCACGGACAATAGGAGTAGTAAGTCGGCTGTTCCTAAGGTAGTGTTTAATTCTGTGTACTCAAACGTCATCTCGAAAACAACCACCTTGCAGGTTGGGGACCTCACCGGTCATCACCACCTTTAACTCGGAGAAAAAAATCCCGCCCGTCTAATCGCAGAAACGGGCGCATGTCTATGTCCTGACCGTAGTTTTCCCTAAACGTTAATTCATCTTGAGCTTCAGGTTGATGCGTAAATAGGATCATTTGGTATCGTTGCAGGCAGCAAGTGAATCATCCTCTGACGACGCATACCTACAGAAGTTAACTGCTCAGCGCTCAGTCAGAATCAGTTGCATGACAGTCCGGTCTATCAGGCTGGTGACTGATGACTACTCAATATTTCTTAAGCTTCGTTTATTGTCTTATATTCAGCTAGATGGAGAGCTCAATTCGTTATCTTTAAGGCCACGATCCTCTTCTGGTGCATAAAAACATCACTCGGAAACCATGCCAGTAGATGGTCGAGATCGTGAAGCTTAGTAGTGCTGTTCACATCAACGTCATTTGAGCCAGGTTCCTTTTAGAGCCGCATCGAATAACACTACGGCAATCGTGGTACCATAGCAGCCTTTCTAACCGCTTACAATTCGAAATAGACTAAAGCTTCTAGCCTATCCCTGGGTTTGAGCTAATCCATTAATTACTGTTAAACTGACGAACACAAACACAACATTTTCATATAATTCCTTCACTCATTTCATTATTTATATATACCTTATTGCGTACGACACTTTTTTCGTCGAAACTGTCTCATTCGGCCCTATTCATTTTGGTCTATCATAAATTTTCAAACATATTTCTGTGTTTTCTATCTCCCACTAGTATCATCATTTGACAGTCCATATGGCATCGATAGACATTCCCATTGCGTTTTAAGTATACACGTTTTATCGTACCGTTTACCTTGATTGAGTCAATATGGACAATCTTAGTGACTGCCCCACATATTTTTCACACATCACCAAGACGTAAGTTGCCTAACAAAAACGCTCTCATAAAATTTGGTTTTATGCATCCATGCACTAGATACTAACTGAGCATCAGTTAACCATCAGGTTAATTGATTCTCCTTGATTTTCTATTTAGGAAGATGTTAATTGTAATCCCCCTAATTCTTTTCGATGCACTAGTGAGTGGATAATTGTCAAACGTGTAGTGAACTTTGCCTGACTATCGCTTCAGTCAACGTTGCTTAGTCAACGATATTGCGATTGGAACAAGCAAACGTTAGCAAATATATATTGCATCAAGTCTGGTTTTCGGCAAGAATATTGGTCACTTTGTATCAGACAACAATAAGGCAACGCGTACACTCGACTACCTACCACCTGGAATGTATACGTTTTCGCTGTGACAATTTAGATGGGCTTATCCGTCATGTATTACCCCACGACATTCGGACCTCTGTCATGGAACTGATTAATCAGCGTGAATTAAAGTTTTTCGCGAAAGCAAGTGAACGCCAAAAAAGAAAGTTTGATAAACTTTTCGGAAGATTAAATCATGTTTCATCTGCCCCACAATCGGCAACTCAGCGTATCTCAGAAAACGTGATTATGAATCTGTCATCGCGACCACTCAGTAGTAACGAGATAAGCCTGCTTAAAAAAGGGACTCAATTTCAACATCCAACGGAAGCAACTTGAGCCAATGGATATAATTCCCAAAATTGAACCTGCTCTAAGCAAACTGGCCGCAGATGTTGCAGATGAAGCACGATTCAGAATTGCAAGCGTTTTACAACGACAACAGCCAGCGGTCTCAAACTTAACCACTGCAGAACAGAATGCTCTTGGTTTCATCAAGAAGGATCGCTCGATTCACGTCACTAAGGCCGATAAAGGCAACATCACAGTGATTCTTAATCAAGAAGATTACCAAAAGAAAGTGTTAGAGCACTTAGCCACTGGACCATACGAAGAGATCAATGAGCAGAAGACCAATGCACTTCTTAATAAAGTCAAAGCACAAACCAGCAAGTTCCTCCGAGGCATCAAAGATAAACTTGGGCAGTCTACCTGGTTCATGCTCAATCCTAAAAGTAACCGTCCTTCGCGTTTCTATGGCCTTCCGAAAGTGCATAAAACAGGAATACCCATAAGACCTATTGTTGACTACACCACCAGTCCAACCTACAGACTGGCCAAGTTCATCAGCCGCATAATCAAACCGTTGCAGAACAAGTTGGTAAGCAACGTTAAAGATTCTTTTGATTTTGTCGACAAACTCGAACATGTGACATTATGTAGTGATGAAACTTTTCTTAGTTTTGATGTTACCTCTCTTTACACCAGTGTACCAGTAAAACTTAGCATTGATGTTGTTAAAGAGTTATTAGAACGTGACGACTCTCTCGATGCACGTACTAATTTATCACCTTCTGAAATTGTATCTGGTCTTGAACTTTGTCTGCACTCAACCCTGTTCACATTCAACAAAATTATACAAACAAACCGATGGTGTAGCTATGGGTTCCCCTGTTGCACCTGCAGTAGCCAACCTTTTCCTCGGATACCTAAAACACGAGCGATGAGTGAATTTATCTGCCCTCCACGAATTTGTGTGGATGACACATTCGTAATCATGAAACGGACCGCTCGTGACCAATTCCTTACAGTTTCTGAACTCAGAATGCAACGGCATTGTATTCACATTGGAAACTGAAACCGACGAGCGCTCACTTAATTTTCTAGACTGCCTAGTGAAAGTTGATGAACAACAGAGATTCCAGGTTTCTGTGTACCGCAAACCAACTCATTCTGGTCGGTATCTCAACTTTAACTCATCGCATCCAATCGGCATGAAGAGAACAGTCATCAAATCACTCGTCAATAGAGCCACAAAAATCTGCACCACTGAACTCTCCAAAACAACAGAAATTTCTCACATTAAAGAAATGCTAGCCGCCAATCAATATCCAAACGCTTTTATTGAGAACACAATTAAGCGCATGTCAACTAAGGAGGAGACCAGAACGACCAGAACTTTCAAGTCTACTGTGCAAATACCGTATCGTGAACAAACATCAGAAAAAGTTCGCTCCATTCTTTCTGAGTACGATATCCGGACCGTATTTCGGTTAGATAATACCTTAGAAAGACTGGTGATGCATCCTAAAGATCCAGTTTCTATGGGCGATCAGACAGACTGTGTTTACGAAATCAAATGCGGTGATTGCAATGCCAGCTACATCGGAGAGACAAGCAGACAACTGAAAGTACGTGTTGCCGAACACAAGAGGCACACGAGGTTTCCTCCTAAAGACGCATATCAACTTCAGAAGCTAGAGAAGGATTCGGCCATCGCACTACATGCACTGTCAGAGAATCACAACGTAAGTTTTGATCAAGCTCGAGTGATTCACAAGGGTCTGCCTTCCCATGCGGAGCGCTGCTGCGCTGAAGCTCTCACCATTTACACACAACACGCTTGTGTTAATCGCAATGATAGCAAACCCCTGTCTGCAGTGTGGCGTGGATGGATAAACAACACCAGACACAGACGAATCTTATCTACATCAATCCCTCACCTACTCGGCAAACGATTCGACCAACCAATTCAGATGCAACGCAGATTGACCTAACCACGGCAAATCTCACGTGACCTCTGTTCCTTTGTTAATGTGATTTCGATTACAACACTCCTGAGGAAGGCCACCCGAGGTGGTTGAAACGTAGAGTATTACAACTTGCTCATAACGTTGTGTTATTCTCAATCCATTTATCAATAAAAATATGCTGTTTGTTTGAGATAATGCACTATGAGGTTGTGATTGCAACCTATCTGACGAGCGAATTCAGAGATATAAACTTCGCATTTGCTCAGAGTATGATGACAAACCGTGAGGGTTTATGTAGGCCAAGAGGTTAGACGCGGATAAAAAAAACGTATAATCGTAAAACCCTATCCTACTGTCCAAATTCTAATCAGGAACAATGCAGGAATGACTAAGCCTCTGCTAACTTACCAATTCAGCATATTCAATAAGTGAACCGTTTATGTAGATCAGTTAGGATGACCGCAAAAACGACCTTAACGCATAATAGACGTACAGATTTAGTAGGGAAAGTGGGGCTTGGTTTTAACAGCGTGTATGAGCCTTTGTTAGCACATGATTTGAAGCTGCCTCAAGACGGAGACATTATCCTCAGGCAGGATGACAGCACAGGTTGTAAAGTAGCCTGTGTTTACATCACATTCCAATATGATGGCCACTTTTTGCGTTCCCTTTAGACCCTTTGCTTACGGTTGCTACAAGCAGAATGCTTGTGTGTAAACAAAACTACGGACAACTTGTTAAGCATCATCGCCATGTGGTTAATATACTAGTGCTTTCTGTCTTTTTTCTTTGTGTGATGGTAATTCTGATCTCTAGCAGCGGTTATTAGCAACTGCTTATCCTCAGTAAATTCCATTAACTCTAATTGAAGTACGGAATCTGAGCGAACCTATTGCAGATTACTGTCTCATTATGGTACAGTTTTGATTCGTGTGTGGTGGAATACTATACAATAGATAATTTAGTGGAGGACGCATTATGTCATCAGTCACAGATACGCGTTAACAAAACGTAATCTGTAAGAAAGAATACGGTTAGTATAGAGACCGAATATACACTGCATGGAATGTACAAATAGTCTCGTATAGCACTGTAAACGGCACAGACAATCATAAGATATAGCCAGTTCGAGATAATGGTAGTCTTAGCATTTGTGTTCGATTCATCTGTGGAGTACAAAGATGTCCCAGGTATCGAATGTTGTTTGTCCTAACACGACACACTGTCCTCTTAGTAGGTGTACACCAGTGTAATCTGGTTCCAACATGACAAATTCGTCCGATGGCTGTTGTCCGGTAAATTGAACTGAGAAAATTGTGATCCTACATAACTCAACATAACCAGACCGAGACACACACACACATTCATAAGTACACACAGAGAACGAACTAGTCACTCAGGCTCCACAAGTCTGAGGTGCTTCAGTGAAATGAAAGTACCGATTCTAAATCACCATCTGAAGCATCTACACTGACAGTCTGCACAATGCTATATAGGGCGCTTGTGACCAAACATGATAGATGTATTAAGCGTCGACCCAAACTAATCAGTCTTCGCATTCTTGATGTATCATTTATCAGGACGAAGCAAGTTTCTAGAGAACAAAACACTTCATTCTGGACAATATTTTCCAGCTAACCGTCCATGTCGATTTCGATAACACAGAAAGTCGACTTCATCACGACAAACATATGTTGATACACTCTTTCAAATAATACCTTTGTCAAGAGGTGAAACAACATAGCTCAGTCACAGTGTCAGAAAACGGACACATGTCAAGCGACACTTGTCGTTCTGATAACATGGCTATAAAACGTCAGGTCAGACTCCACAAATGGCGCGATAAACCCATAAATACAGTATGACGTGTCCAAGCTTGTGACAGAAAATGTTTGGTTTTCGATCACTCGTGGTCATTTGTTACTCTGTGTCGCTCATGAATGCAGCTTTCTATTATCTATTATTGTGATGGAACTATCCGCTGGGGAAATGTCGTATACTCACCTTGAGTATTTGCCCCCAATCGACGTATACTGATTCCCAGCCGAGTGTTGCCTTTCAAATACTGAAACGTTTACAGAGACGTGTGTGAACAGCCAGGTTCTAGCCGAGTCGATGAACCCGCAATGTGATGTTCTAGTCTGTTGGACGAAAACGGCGGTGAGTGGAAAAAACAAAACAGAAATGAACGACGGAATCGGTTTACTGTCCAGATTAGGAAGCCCACCACCAGAACGACGGAGACTAATTACCGAAACAACGAACCTGTCAGTGAAAAGGAAGGTCACTATAAACGTACGCAAGGTGAATGCTGGTCTGAAACAGAATATTCATCGAACGCTCACTGTGCATATGAGGTCTGGGAGCCATTCAATGACGGTAAAGTTTTATTGACGTTAAAAACTATTCAAAGTTGTTGTGACTGAGTGAATTCCAGTTTACCACGGAAAAAAACTGAACACATTTGCTGGCATATACTAGTCAAAGTGTAATCGTGTTTTGTACGGCGAAGCTGTTTGGGAATCGGCAGACCGTTTACGACATAATGGATACTCTGTAGCAGCAATTATCAGTCATGTATCTCCTTCATTGACAAGTTTAATGCAGATGAAATAGAGGTTATCGGCCTAGAACACGCCGTAGAAATCCACCGTAGGTTGCCATAAGTGATATCGTTACCCTAGACACTCTTCTAATGGGCAATGATAGTCAGCACTAGTTAATCCGTTAGCAGAGTTGTAGGACATTCGAAAAATGGTTTCGTCACGAGAATAACCATAGGGTTGGCAGAATAGACAGCATGGTTTGAACGGTACAGCTGGCGATGGGCGTCTGGGCGGTAGTTTGTTGCTTTCTACGATCACATCCTGGATGTTGTTGTCTGAAGCTTTTGAAATTGTTAAGATGAATTGGACGGGGTAGCAAACACGTTTCATTATAACGCTAACCGATCAGTCATGTGAAAAACTTAATTCACAGCCTACCCATATTTGATGAAAGCGTAAACTGCCAACATACTAAATGGAAAATTAAAACCTTTTTACCTGCTATGGGTACGATAGACAAACAATCGGCTATTGCCGAACTTTTTATCACGGTCAAAGATTCAAATGTGTTCTCGTGATTTGTACAGAAGCCTTTGAAATCGATACTCTCATTCACTCGATAAAATCAACTGGAACGTTTCTATGTGAAATTCGATTAATTAAAAAAAGCTGCTAGCAATAAAAATTCCACTTTGACCCCGGAGATGGTAGATTAAAGCTAATGGCTTTATTGATCTGTCATCGAAATGTTCATGTGTTATTGATTCACCAGATTATTTTTTTAAAAATCGCAATTTTCAAGATGTACACGAGACTATAGGAGCTTGTTTAAATGTTGAGAATAAGCTTATCATGTTTTGCTTATAGACCCCGGTATATTTGATAGGTTAAATAGATTTATGTTGGGGCAAATGGAAGAGTCACATTTTATCGTTTTAAGCAATCCCAAACCACGATCATTCAGTGGTTGTTGTATAATGTTGTATAGCACTCAACTTTTCATCTGACCTCACACGAGGGGATCCGGCGTTATCGTGGTCCGAGACACAGTGGATCAGATCAATAAACAAGACAGAAGTTGATTTTCCGTGGGTCACTTCAATGGACATGCAAGTGGGCTTACAGTTTGGCAGAAGGAACCAAATCCCGGATATCGGATAGTCCGCTGTGAACATTCGGTGCGGATTAAACCAGAAATTTTGTTACACAGCTGATGTGTGAATCCGA
>LOND01000455.1:8793-29048 GCA_014220965.1 Paragonimus kellicotti
GTCTGTACGTGAGTTGAACATCACCACAATTGATCGCAGCTGTCACATTCCCATAGACTTTCCAGTCGGCCCCTTTCGAAAAGAAGCACTAGACTCGAGTTTCGCTCTCATTAGAGCTCGTCAGTAGTGCATATCCTTGCCACTGCCGGGACTAGAACTCCGGCCTTGCTTTTCGTGAGGCAACCGTGTTTACCATTGCGCCATTGACTTCATCGTTAGGTATGACTGAATCATGTGAACGCTTAGCTACATTCGATTGTGGGTAGTGCTCAAGTTGCCTTGAGAGGGGACACGGTAACTGTCCTTCAACCTTAATCTATGATCCCTCGAATAGGACTTTACTTCAAGTTGAACTCACACATCATTAACTTGTTCAGTGACATTTTATTTACTGATAAGTTCTAGTCTCGGCCGTGGCAAGGATATGCACTACTGACGAGCTCTAATGAGAGCGAAACTCGAGTCTAGTGCTTCTTTTCGAAAGGGGCCGACTGGAAAGTCTATGGGAATGCGACAGCTGCGATCAATTGTGAGTGATGTTCAGTCTGTCTAATTAGCATCTGTTTACTCGTCTGAATTTGAATTATTCACTACTTTGCATCAAGAGTCGCATCTGCTCCATCTGGTCGTCCTAGAATCACCAATCTTCTGACTGTTTCAGTGATAGCTGAGAGGAGGTAAACCTACCTATTTCTCGCTCTGTTCATCTTGTCGTTCTCAGATTTGTTCTTTTACTGAACCTTTTTACGCAGGTAAAGTAAAAGTTCGCGTTGAGTTATTCGCTGGACTGTGCAGCAGATGAATGAGACAAATTTCTGTGACGTTCGTTTCAACCTCTAACCATTAACTGAACCCCTGTAAACATACCGGAAAACCATACACATTAAAGTATGTTGCACTCACGAATAGCCGAAGGAATACAACCGGTAGATGGACCATTGGCAGGTAAGAGTTTCCCACGCACCTTCTCTAATCCAAACCATCTACTTTGCAGGACTTCGGAGCAGTTGCTCCTTCTTCGGGATACTGTTGCTTCATGATTACAGCCCTAACTTGCCAGATACCTCCTCAACGCTACTGTTGTTATGTGCAGCTGGTGTTGTATTATGAAGTTATGGAGGTTAGTGAGCTGGAATTTATATCAAGAGATATGAACGTATGGGAAATTAAATCGGATTTCGCGTTTCCAAGGTCTTAATTGCATTTTCTGTTATAATACATCCCTGAAAACAGAGGAGCATCTTGTTGAATCTTGGATGGTACGTATACAAGGTGACTGTGATGACCGCGTTGTTCTACATAGGTAAAACATCTAGATGTCAACCGTTTCAAGTATTTGACCATCGATGTCTGTGTTCGATCCGCACCTCCGGATAATCAACGGGTCAACAGATATCAGCTCGTGGATGTCATACCAGTTTGACAACTTGTTAAGTTGGGGACTGGGGATATACATATTTCTTTTGTAATAATTGCCAACTGTTACGCCATAGTATTATATATATATTACTACGGTTTAGCAGTCGGCATTTATTACAAAAGAAGTGTACATGGTTGAGTATTTTCGCTTGTAATTGGTTTAGGCATTATCGTAGAAACGACTGGAAGCAGAGAAACATATGGGACTGACGCACAGTACAAAATAATATTCGGGCCGGCGAGAATGCTGAGAACACTACTCATGTGTACGCGGTGGAGTGTCTCGAGACGGGGTCGCGTTGATACTGTGTGGAACTGTAGGTTTGTAGTGTAGCTCGTGTCCGTTGTCTTGGCATGTTGCTGAGCCGTTGCTCTTCTCAGTAGCGATTTTACACACTATGTCGTGTCACACGTCTGCGGGCATAGTTTATTGGCATATATGAACTCATGCTTTTCAGTTAACACGCATGAGGATTATTCACCGAATGCGTGTAGCACTGATAATCACAGCGTTGACGCAAAAGGAGTCGCTGTGAAGCGGATGAATGAAAGTGCGGATCGCCCAGCGGAGACTGTCGGATCATGCGTCAGCCCGTGATGCTCATGAACATCGGTATATGTGGCATGGGGCGTTGGTAGCAGGCTTCGTACATGTGTGTCAGACTGTTAAAATGCAGGTTATGCTGACCAGATGTGGAGTGATTGGATGACTGAGATTTGGTTATCGGGTTTTGCACACGGCAGCAGACCACTACAGTAATGGTTAGGCAACGTAGAATAGAGACCCGCCAATCCTGTGCCTCATCAGTCTTCTTTTGGTGAGTCCTTGGCCAGCTGACGTAATGCGAAAAGTGGACGTTTGATGAACTGACTTAGAAAACTGACATCTACCAAAACTGTAGGTTGAATTAGTCTTCGGGGCTGGAACTGGAGCCATCGTACCGCATAGAATCGGTGGTTGGAAACAGTAAGACAAACGGCGTCTAATCAGTCTCAGTAGCGTGGATGTTGTCATTGTTTGGTTGGGTTTTCTGCGAAGTAAGTTTAAGCAGTGAATTGGGGCAGTGAAAGTAGTATTTAAGTTGGTTTGCTGATGACGCCTTACTTTCTATTATTGTTCGATTGTTTGGTTACATGGTGTTAGTATCTTAATTTTCGGTGCTTTTGTTGGCTTTGTCCCAAGGATTCTTTTTCGTTTGCTTCCTTGTTTACATTTGTTTTTTCTTATTCGTTGCGCAACAGTTACGCATCAGCACGACCCACTGTTACAGTACCGTCCAGACGATATCGTTGATCACTGAATCTGCATTCAAGGTAGCTGATTCACCGGTGATGGCTTGACTACTGAGCAGTATTCTCAATCTTCAGATATTACGAGTTTCCACTGTCTCGTGTTAGATTATCCTCCCCTTGATTAACCCCAGCGGACATTCATTTTGGTCGATGAAAAACTCCGACCTTGTTTATTACTTGATTTCGGCCTGAAAAGTTTGTTTCTAGTTTGGTAAAAATATGTTTAGTTCAACAGCGAATCACCGTTACAAGTTTGCTAGCAGTAACGGGCATTCTATGTCTTAAGTTGCTTTATTACGTTTACTTTCATTCGACTCTTTGACACAATCGGCATCTCTGAGGATTACTAGCATTTAGCGGTGAGAATTGTGTAATCTTACAACTACTGATGAACGGGCAAATCTTTCTCTTCAGAACATCCCAACGCGACTTAATATGGACCCAATTTTCCTAATCACCTATGGTACTGTGGGTGCCGCTGAGGCTTAATGAGTTAGTAGCAAGTCTGAGATTACAGATCACTACTAGACAAACATTTCGGTGACATTGTAAATTGAGCGTGAAACTGTAAACGCACGTATCGCTGATGTGGAACGCTGGAAAATGACACCGATATATTGATTTCTTCTTCGGAATTTTGTACTTATATGCATCTGAATGTTCACGGAAATGTTCAGTATCCAAACTGTCAACCGTGGCTCTCAGTTCTACGTTATCGGCGAAACATTACATCTTTAGCAGCAAAACCGGCAACGCCCACAGTTGCTTTTTTTCACAAAGGCAACCCTTATGAAGATATCGGTTTATTCGTACAAATAAGCTCTCGAATATGCACGCGCAATCGGGATCACTTGTCTTCGTGGATTTCAGGGTGGAGGTGAATTGCGATACACCAAGGCTCAACGCCCCTTCACACGCAGTTGTTGCGTTCCTTTAAGCGTACGTACACAGAAAACGTGTGCGTGTCTTTTACGGGCCCCGTCGCATGATTCGCCCTCATGACACGGTGGTGTGCCTGCCATCTCACACGTGTCTACGACTCACTGGATCGGGCCAGGTGACCTTCCAGATTGGACAGTTGGTCTTTAGCCTACTCACGCTTGCACGTTCGCACAGTACAGACTAGTGCCTTACCGTACATCTTTGTCCACATGCTCGTGCCTGCGTTGCTCTCATTGCTACGATGCAACGTTGTTACTTAACTGCACCCATCTTCCATATTAACCATACAGCTCAGCCTTCTTTTTGTTGTTCTTTTTACAGCTGGACCACTGGAACGAACTGATTAACTGCTTTTGTTGATGGTGATTTGGACTATGGACGTACACCCTTGTGTTGAACTGGAATAGTGAAGTGTAGTTTCACTCATTCCATCCTAAATCTGATGATACTAAACTAAACTCTCACCAGAGGAGACAACGACATTTAGAACAAATTCGGATGCTAACCTGAACGCTGTAAAGTTTTGTTCAATGCATTACATTTTCCACACAGTGATGGAGTGATATTACAATGTAATCCACATTAAGTGGACTGATCGCGTGAGCAATACGGCAGTTCGCCGGCGCGTATTCCGGAACGCTCGGGATGCGCGATCGATCGGTCAACTACTCACGTTGCACAGCCTGCGATGGTTAGGTCACGTACTCCGTATGCCAGCTGAGCGTTTACCGTACCGGGCATTATATACTGAGGCCACCAACAGTTGGGTGAAACCACGTGGTGGTCAAGCGACAACGTGGTCACGAAATATGAGAACCCTGACTGCTCCACTGAGTAAAGTGGGTAGGTGTCGCCTGCCTGGATGGGGTCCTCGTGATCACTCAAACCGCTGGTTAGAGACGCTATCCGAGATGGCGGTGTGTCGCAGTCAATGGCGTACCATTTCCAGTTCTTTCGCTTAGACTTCTATTAATTTTCAACCTTCTTAGTAACGTTTTCTTCTAGGATATTCCACGTCACTGTTGAGGTGAGCGGCAGCCCGAGCCACAGTACCTTTTGGTCAGGCTCATGGCTGATATGATGATGATGATCCGAAGACAAGGACAATAGACTAGTGGATGTCTGACAATACTGCGCCATCAAGAGCGTCAGAGGACAACCACTGTGGACCAAAGGAACATGCAACAACTTGATTACTGGTTGCTCAAATAAGAGTAGGATTCATACAAAATCACGTGCTGCCGTGCGACAAAATGTTTCATAATATACGCGTCCACAGATGTTATCCTTGTATTGTGGGTCGGGGAGCAAAAATATCTCGGAAACATGTTGATACATCTTAATTTATCCGTTTGTTCGCCACCTCATTTTGCCACTAATGATCACGTTCACATTGCAGCACACGGCATTTAAGGTACCCGATGGATGCTGGCACTCTTAGTAGTAGATACTTAGATTAAAGAATTTCGGAAAATCTGGATTATTTTAGAATTACTTCGCTTGCCTCTGGTGAACTAGCTATTTATATGGATTCCGTAGAATGAACTAGGTCTGTCACATAATCGTGGTAACTGCAGTTACTACCGTTAGTTGATACGGTCTACATGTGGAATGTATCTGGATCACGCGCTACCACAGTAGGTTGATCAACGTACATTATGAAAGTTGACAGGAATAACTAAACGTGAGTTGTAAATCAGTAGTCAACAAACGCAATCATTTCTGTCCTTTCTGGTCATTTTTTTATGTATAGACAATTACCTTAATGTGGCGTATGACCAAGTCGTAGGTGCGAGTATTTCAACACTCGGTGGGATACCTCAACGCGGCTCATAAACGCCAGCTCGCTCGTGGTGTGGGAACGAGCGAATTGAACAATAAAGATCGTGTTTTCTTAAACGACTTTTTACTACATCACCATGTTAGGTTTTTGACATTATACAGGCTTTGATGTGATTCTCTGGTCGACTTTCCTTGTTCCAACAAAGCTAGTGCGGACAGTACACACGTTAATAAATACCATGAGAATAAACCTTGTTCAATCCACACAACACCTCGAATGTTCTTTTATAAATCCAAGTAAGCAGACTATTCTTGGTGAGTTTATTAGACAGAACTATCATAACTGTGGATAGGATCACTGTTGTTCGGATTATGAAAAACATATATTTCGGTACGCATCTTTTACGGGGGTTCTATATTTCATGTGGTCCACAGACATCAGTTAATGTTATCTCTTTTATTTTGAGCACATTCAGTATTAACAAGAGTGATTCAGTATCAAGAAAATAAAACACGTCTATTCAGTGTCAAAATTACAATCTTTTAAAAACAACACTAACAATCCCCTCATTCAGTGTGAAACACCTTTGGGAAGCCGGAAAGAGAATCAGTCATTTGACCCGATTTTGGGAGAAAGAGAAATTGGAATACGCACAGTCTTCACCCTGAAGTTCATGGAATATGGCGAGTTTAACCAACTCTTTTTTTGGTTCCTGATTTCATGGTTTTCGTTTTACTGTTTACCAGCTGAACCATTCACATTTGATTATGGTATTCACATTCAGATAGACTTTTGTTGGAACTGCTCAACAGTATACCATCTAATCTGTTTCTCATTATCGAACGATCAACCAACGATTCAGCGCTCTAACTCCGATTAGTACTGTTGACTTTGGAAGATAGGTTGTACAGGGAAAATCTCAGCAACGTAACGAGGCAGGAAACGAGTCGTAATTTGCCCTCCGTGACGAAAATTACGAAGTAACAGCGTGACTGA
Organism: Paragonimus kellicotti; assembly: GCA_014220965.1. Lineage (NCBI taxonomy): Eukaryota > Metazoa > Platyhelminthes > Trematoda > Plagiorchiida > Troglotrematidae > Paragonimus > Paragonimus kellicotti. The sequence goes on from LOND01000455.1 coordinate 15,227, forward strand.
AACAAAGTAGATAGAAACTTAAAGTCACCAAAAGTACGAAGTTAAGTGCGACCACTGAAAATATTGTTTATTTTAGTCACTGCTACCTTCAGGCTTATTCACGTGGAAATGTATCAAAATCTATTTTCTTTTAGATTGAGTTTCATGAAAAATGTATGTTCGTCATAAGGTCTGAAGATGTGTTGCACGTCTCCTATTTCGCGCCTAATTCTTGACTTCATATCAGTTGACCGACTAAGTGGTATGTATGCATTCACCACGGTCACAAGGTACGTGGCTTACGTGTTTCACTTGCATGTCTTTCTGAACCTCTTACTTAGCTGTGTGCTTGGTTAATGTTGAATAGGTTGCTAGGAGAGTCGTTTGGCCGAAACCAACGAGATTCCTCTCCCCCCGGAAAAAAGTTCGGTTTCAGGAGTAGTACTCCGGTTGGTTCTTCTTGTTCTTCCTTGTCCGCTCTCTTTAGACACCGACTTTTGTCGTTGATCTCACGGCAGACTAGAATGATCTGCCTTTCTGTATTCAAAATAACTTGGAGACGCATGGTTGGTTGTTTTCCTAACCATAGCTTATTGGTCAGTTCCTGCTGGAATTGCGTCCAAGAGTTAACGACGTACAGTTCATGGAAAGGAAATCGTGGCATGTCATCCCGTTTTTCTACTCTTAAACATTATCTGAAGTTGACTCGTGGAACACAACGCGATCGGAAATACGAGCAATACAGAACAACTGTGAATCTTGTTCAAATGCAACTCGGTTGTTCCTGGAAAACTCCCAGATAGGTTACCTAACTATGTGACCACTTTTGCGTTTACGGTGTTACATGCTTCTGCGGAACAGCTTGCTTCGGCCGCACAACCGGGCGCATTTGACACAAGATATGTGAACATCAATGCATGTGACTGATCACAGATGAGGTGAACTCAATGTAGATTTTGAGGTACCGAGTCTGGCAACACACAGATTTTCCGATTCACTAACATGCATCGTAGTCAGTCCAAAGAAGCTTAATTTCGTAATACGGCTACACCGGAAACGATCGGGATTTGGTTGTACAATCCACAACTATGTGCTCAGAAAATAGTTCGATCAATCCTTACGGTTTTCATGGCCCTCCTTACCGACGTGTTGTTTCCGAAGCTTAATTCCGACACCGTGTTGCCTTTCAAGAATGAATCACTTCGATGTTTCCTAGTGAATGAGCTTTCTATTAAAACTTAAAGATTTTCCTTAATAATCTGTTTTTTAACTCCAGGTGAACATGTGATTCACGTGTACGCCAGCAGAAAAGAGAAGTGGCACAAACGTCGAGTATACGATCATATCGGGCAATATTTATTTGAAGTCGTACCAAAAACTATAAACTCTGATCAACCGGGCCCCATCACTTTGCTCGATGCACAAGTTCATACTAGACTTGCTCGCTCAACGGATGTCCAACTTGTTCTAGCCTCTCAAGGACTATCTAGTCAGTAGGTTTACATTAATTGGTTATGAGTTGGCTGAGCGTTGGACTACAGATTTGAGTGTAACAAAGTCGCCTATCAATGAAACATTGGCGAAATTGCTGATATTTTGCGTTCTTATATTATTAACCTGTGACTTTCGTGTATACCCCCGTTAAATAAAGTGAGCACCACCAGTCTTATGTCCACAGTTTTATCGAAACTGAAACATCACTGAGACAAAACATGTCCATGTTAAAACTAAACGATATGTACGTGATTTTTGCTTATTTAAATGCTCATTGGGTAATGCTGGCGGTTAGGTCAAGAACAATTAATTCGATGTGTTGAACTTATCAACAAGTCGATCGATAGTGTGCATTTTCATTGCACGCATAACGTTATACCTTTATTTCAAAGCACATTCGATACGTTGCAGTATTCGTGTTGTCAGCGAGCGACGTAGAAAATGTACGTGAACGTCATAGTAAAGGCAGCCAAAAGCAGTCAATATGACAGTAGAGTCTGCCAGAAAGTCGAAGTTCCGCAGAAGATCGATACCGATTATTACCATTTGAACGTCGGCGCGATCACAAGGATCCAGCGGAAAGGCTTACATAGACCTAAGTAAAGTGTACGAGAGTGTTGACCGACCAGTTTGATAGTGCGAAAGTTAGAAGCGATCAATTCGTTCAAGTCACTGACCTCAGGTGGGATCACCTTGTCAGCACCTGTGTTGATAAGATAGCGGATCTCCGACACGTGATCTTTTAGAAAGAACAGACAACCGTGCGGACGAGCTTCGTCGGTAGCCATGAGGATTTGGCTGCCCTGTTTGTTGACTGGACCAAAAGTGCAAGGCTGTCGATATCGTCGGGCGTTCTTGCCAAATTGCTGGTGATACCAGCAGTGATCGGGATTAGCGTTCGGTGGCGGCTGATATGGTTCACGCGACCTTGAACGGCTATTGTGTCGTCGAGCGGGGATAGTCGGGCATGACCATGACCGCTGCGTCGTTAAAGCCTGAAGTTGCTTAGTTAGGCTAGCAACTTGAGCAGTCAAAGTAGGCAATCACGCCCTGACTACTCAGAAGAGAGTTGGGAAACAGTGGTGCCGTACGTTTCCCCAATCCGGTCGGCGGTATCGGTCGAGGTTGTCAACAAGTTTACGCTCAGGATTTTCACATATCCTTAGGAAACACTGACGCTACTTCTCTTTAAGTAGAGCCGTTCTCTATGTGTGTCGTGCCTGCCAACAATTGTCTGTGGCGAATGAGCTGTGATGGTTTGCGGTCACCGAGCTCAGAAGCTTAGGAATAAGCTGGCGATCGGATAGACCAATGAGCTTGATTACGGCCAGCCTTAGTTGCTCGTAGGGGTTCGTGGAGTCCAGTAACTCCAGAATATTGCCCGCCCTCGTCAATGACGTGAGATGACATTATGGCAACTACGTGATGAAAACGGATTAGCTGTGAACTAATTTGCCGTAGCGCGAACTTGGCTTCTAACTCAGGAAACCATGACTTCGGGTTATTCTCTCGAAAGGGTGCAAATGGTATGACTAGTGCCTTGGCTGAAGCGTCTAGCAAAACATAAGGTTGAGCCTCTGTTATAACAGAATCGACAATTAATCGAGTTAAAGGTAAATATATGTAAAATATATAGAATTAATAAGTCGCGTTTATATAAAAGGTATATCTGTAAAAGGAAAAATTATGCAAACGAGTCCATCAATTTGGTACACGGAACACTAAATCATTTTTCCCAGGTACAAATTCACCGGACGCGAGATGCAAAATGCCACTGAGAATTTAGGGACCGAATATGTATTCGACGAAATATACCGGAGGTCTCTTATAGCGCTGTAAATGGCACCGACACGCAAATTCGCTGAGAAGGCTAAAGAGCGGCTATCGACGTGTTAATAAACCGGAAATGTGTGTTTCGGGTTCGCAGCCCACAATCGCGTGGCATGCGAACAAACAGTCGGACAGCATATATCATGCGAACTTTCTCAATAGCCTAGGTACAATATGCAACTAAAGTTTTGGAACTACTTTACACACCATACCGCAGACAGGCCAGTGAAATCCCCAAGTACCCACAGTAGTTTCGCCGGGTAGGGAAACGGATGAATCGCGGAATGACATGTTCTTCACTAATCTGTACGCATTCTTACCAATTACAGTGAGGAGGTGAGCAGCTTTATTCTCCGTGCCAGTGGGACAGCATAGTTCGGAGCATTTCAAAAAGTCGTTGATTTTTCTCGGAGTGTGTAAATTCGTAATTTCGAGCGGGCAAAGCTCCATCGTAAGATGTTGCAGGAGTCCGCGACGCCAATTCTGGTGGTTTTAAGGATACAGAACTAAAATGATTGACTCAGCTCAACCGCAGAGCTAGGTTCGACACAGTAGTAATAAAACGGAGAACTGAGAAAATCAGGTAGATTTCTCCTGACACCGATTGTACGCTCTTGTCAACAATGTAATGAAACAACAACAATGAAAGATAGGCTCAGTGTCAACTACCACACAGCTCAAACTTTTGTGATTTGTTCTGGTATCTAACGACTTCGTACAAGGAACAAAATTGTCAATCACACACGACGTTTACTTTACAAACTCATGTTTTTGGACCGATGAGGGTATGTGACTTGTGACGTGGTGTGTAACATTGTCGCTGAGCCTTCTTTCTTGCAGTTTTAAAATCGCAGGCCTAAGCCTACCTACCTTGTAATTTGGCGCGTCCTCTCTAGTCCCCAGCAGTGGATTGAAGTAACCATCGCTACCCTCCGGTCAGCCAGAAGCCTAACCTCGTCAACTGATTTGTTGACGATTTTAGTAAAAAGATCTCAGATTAGTATCGGGCAGTTCGGCTGCCTTATTGGCGTTAAATGATTATACCTGGTTTTGCACCTCTCCCTGTGTGATCTCTACTTCCTACATCCGTTGTGGGTCACGCACTACCTCGGGGCTATCCGGCCTTGCGGCCAGCCCTTATACGCATTTCATCAAAGAAACAGTGAATATGTTCAGCGTCTTTTACTCCGATTTCTACACTGTTCCCTGATTTTCATTCATGTTTTCAATGGTAAGATGGACGATGACTGTAGTGATTGTAACTCATAACGGAACACCGTGTGTTATCGTTGTTTCACTGCAGGAATAGTTACGTCTGCACAGATACTGATTGCATTACGATTTCGTTCGTTAGCGTGCTGTTATTACTACGGCGTAGCAACCTAGCTCTGGGTTTGAGCTAAGTTCATTTCCGATTACTAGTACGTATTCCCAACTACGACAATGACTTTCAACTATACTTAATCGCGATACGCCTTAGGATTAATTTTTCAGTTTCTACCCATTTCATCTCTGAAGAATCCCTCTGCACCTTGGTAACCTTTGGTTGCGTTTTTTTGTACTCCATGTACTTCTGATGGCGGTTCGTTTCATCCATCGTTTTTAAACATGCCTTTTTAACTCTGCTACTCCACCATGGTTGGGATACTGCCTCGCTTTAAGTCAAGGATGGGCCGACGTCAGCTGGTATTGATGACAAAGTAGTCTTTATCTTGCTTCAGTGACTCCCTAAGTCTTCACATGGTTGGTCTCCAAATCATCCTATCTTGTCAGCTCCTTTGACCAGATTCGAAAAGTTGATTTTCTAGAACGCTGTGCGTTACTCATCAGAAGACGTGACCACGAAAATGACCGCCAGGTCATTTGCTCCATGTCATGGGTTAACGGCCAAGCTGTAGAGATCATTCAGGCTTATTGCAATTTTCCACACCTAACGTCGGTGCCATCTAGTTTTCCTCTTCACATGTTGAACTAAGTACCCCGATGACAGAATCTTTAGTAGCGTTTGCATAAGCGACAGTGCAGGCGCTTGTTTAACATCCCAGCTAATCTCAGGTCTACTGAAATCTCTTAACATGCACGTTTTGTCCACACGCAAGAGTTGTCGCTTGAGCTCTGGCGGTAGGTGCGTATCTATCACGTTCCGTTTCGTTGAGCCTGTATAAATGCGAGATAAGAATCCTTATTATTCAGGCAGTGAATAAACAGGTTATCGTGTGTATACTGGTCGTGACAAGAGAAATTGTCACGACTTGTATGTGGAATTGATGTGCGAAAATCATTGCAACAGAACCCGCTCATCCCCCTTATATATCTAGTCTATTTCTGTAGAACTTCGTTATGAAAATCGTATTTATCCGCATATCCTTCTTCAGTAGTGTTGCTTTAATGACGATGACTTTCGACCTCCCTGTTACGGCCCCCTATTCCTCTCCCATTGTTCCTAATGCTGCAACAATTTGTACAAACTGCAACCAGTCTGGTTACTGATTTTTCCTTCACTCCATCTGTGTTGGAGAACAGTATACTCAGACTTTGGGTCCGAGCGCTTCTGTCATAGCTCGAGAGGACATTCGGCCGTAATGTCCTCATCTTAGAAGCTCCTTTTGTTTGGGTTGGTAAAGGAGTGTTCGATTATGGTGAGTCATCCACCTTAACTGCGGTAGTTTCTTACACAAACTAATAGCGACAATGGACACCACCGATTTATTAGGTATTAGAAAGCACAACTTGACGTCCGTGTTAGCGAGCTTCGATACGAGACAGCCGATCGTTTGGCTTTGTTTACTTGATGTTACATCCTTGTCATTGTCATTTTTCCTTCCATAGATAAGCCATTGGAGGGAGAACATTTCGGTTCTTTGTAGGTAGTCTGATGGATTCCACAGCCAATAAACCTGGGATAGATTTGTCAATTCAACAAGTGCAGGCAAGTACCTGCAGCGATCCTCGATGTTTCATTACTACCTGTCTAATTGCAAACGCACTTGACCGCCTCACAGGCTGATAGGCCCGCTGATCGTTTGAGAAGTGTCGAAATTGTGTGTAAATTACATCCTCCTTGGCTTCTTCCGCACGTAAAAGTTTAAAAATGTCGTAAGGAACAATGTTCCAATGCTATCCTGAAGCAACATCCGTTACCCAGACGCTAAAGTGCTTCTGTAAGAAGGCTTTCTATTTTGTTACAATGTTTAGAAGATTTTAGCTTGCCGATAGACTTTCTGTCGAATCCCGATAAAGATTGCTTTAAATACCCTGTATCCCTCCTTTTGTACCAGTTTTTCTTTCTTGCTATGGTTTGTGATTTCTGCCGGAGTTTTTACCTGGCCATTTACGGACAAATGAACAGTTCGCTTGGGTCTCGTTGATATTTGCTGCGTCGAAATATGTCGAACGTTCCCGTTTCCACACACCTCTGAATTCACGTGGTCATGTCGATGGTTCTGACGATCTATGCTTAACTTCACCTTCCGTAGCAAAACGATGTACTTTTTCTTCTCTTGCGACCTCGGTGCAACTAGAATGGAACGTACTTGAGTTGATATGCTCCATATGGTGTTTAAAGGCTTGCTTCGGTGACTTACTATGTTTGGGATGAAACTAAATGGTACTAAGGTCATGTGTGACCACCCACCCCACCATTCCGATGAGACTTTATCCCTACGCTGAAAATCAGCGGTCGTGGGCACAATTTTAGTAACCCTTATTTTATTGGCGGGTTTCAGAAACGATTATTTGATGTCTGCAACCATTCCAAGTGATACATGAGCGATAGAAGTACTACAATGATAACAAGTAAAATCTGACAGTAAAATGTACTGCGTGATAGTCACAGACACGACCGAATCAAACCAAAAGCACAAAGCACCTCACATGGTAATACTTCACCAGTCACCACAAAAGCCTTGTTTCGCATCCCGGTTCTATACTTTAAAGAAACTCGAAGATAATTTCCAGAATGTTGGCATCTCGCCCTACGTTTCGTTCAATTCTCAAAGATGATGCGTCATGGCGTGAAATTTCAAACTACGCGCGATTAAAGTTAGATCGTTGATGGTAACTTTTGGAAAAATTCTCAAATACTGCGCGTCCAGAGGACAATGGGAAGCTTTAGTTATCGCCTTGAAAGCATATAGGGTTGCAGCCATCCTTGCTAGAGGAAAAACACTCAGTCAACGTTTTGAGTGCAGACAAAAACTCGGCCCGGTGGTGCTTACATACAAAGGGAAGAAACAAAACCTGGTGGATAATAGAATTTGTCAGCTCATCAAGACACATATAAGCGTGCCTAAAACATTTCCCCCCTGGGCTAAAAGGACAACTTTGAGTTTGCGTGGGTTATACACTATGTAAGGAACTATAGTTAGAAGATGGCTGGCCCAGCATCCACGACCTTTCCGTTCGTTGGCTGGACCCAGTTTGCGGCTTGCCTATTGTAACGCGTGACATACCTAACCAATTGGTTTACCACAAGAGCTCATAACGAAATCCGACGCTGCACCAAAGTGTTATTCCAAGTGGTCACTGCGCTGACCTGGTCGTTTGATTGGGTGGCCAACACTGATTCACGATGACTTCCCGCCAGCTACTGATTGAACTTGTATTGTTGAGTTCGTCCAATCCAAGTCCTGTGCATTTTTCGAAACCTTCCAACAATTTGCTGCGGCACACTATCAACAGATATTGTCGATGGCGTCCACGTTTAGTCTGAGACTGACGCTGACATTAAAGTAATGCAGCCTCACTGTGGCAGCTACAGCCTTTTCAATACAATCAAACAAGTACACAGCTGCTGGTGGTAACTTAGTTTTACTGTAGGTATGGATGCGGTGTCGTTGGGTTAAAGGTTATACCTGCTTAGCGCAATGAGGTATGAATAAGTGATATTAGCCGGAAGAGAAAGCAGCAGCGATTTGTTTTAAGACGTAGGAAATGATAAATAACCCGCGCTCTATCGGTTGGCAGTCAACTGCCGAACTGATCGTCTTGATTTGTCAAGAAATGGACGGTTGGTTGGCCAAAAATACATTTATCAAGACTGACACGTTAAATGTCGTAAACCTCAGATATCTGGCACCCTTCTCTGGAAGTGCTCGTTGCCAGGAGGTCATTGAAACAGGAATGACGAAATCCAAATCCCCTTTGACGTCGTAGAACAATTTTTGAAGTACCCGACCAGTATCTTCCAGATGAGCTAACATGCGTGAAAGCTCGAAAGCACGGGATGGGGTATTCGCCGCCGTTGCCGTGAGGCTTGCGGTAAGCGGGATCCGGTGGTAGAAACGAACCTCGATAAATTGTTGAAATCACGCAAGCACCGTCATGGTTTTCCGTGATATCCCAACTATGAGGAGTGGAGCATCTCGTACGACCGAACGGTCTTCAAGCAGCGCGTAGAGAAATAACGACCACCAAATTGCAAAACAATACTTCATCGAATAAGCTACGGTACTACAGAGTGAGCAGTAAAATGTGCAAAACAAACGTCTACATAACACAACTATGGTAGTAAGCCTCAACCGTGAAAGTATGCCTGGAATGCACAAATCAACTGCTTGAAGATGAAAAGTATTACAAAATAAATGTACACAGTCACTTCACCAGTCCTTTTGATGAATTAAACAGAACAGCAAACGGTTCATCCTGCGTGACGCACGCCAAATGAAATTATGTTGATAACACCTGTGATCTCGAGACGAGTAAAACAATACGCACGTCTGAGTGTACTTGATTAAGCTGCAGGATTACGAAGGAATTACGTACAAAGAGGGCGTTTGCAAGATATGAACGTCAGAAACATCTGAAAAGAGTTTCCAAACTTCCGAAACCAGGCGACAAAATACCTGTCAGCTTTCGCAGAGTTGTTAATTGAGCGGTAGTGTCCATGTGCGCTTCTATCACTCGACCCTTTTGGCAACATTGAGGCGGCGGGTAGATCACTCATGGCGTCACGGTATTGATTGAAGTGAGCGCGCGCTACTTTTAATTCTCCGGATGTCCAGCGACGGGCCTCGGTAAACACCCGCGGGATAGTCGTCCGATTGCCCCACATAATCGGGCCAACCGCTTTGGATGCTTACTGGATAATACACACAACTGACACTTTAAATTTTTCCAACTTGCTAACGCGCTCAACGACCTGGTGATTAATCTGTTTATATAATCCCACGCGCCGTTGCCGTCTGGCCACTTATGAGACCGCTTGCAATTTTCTCGTGATAAACGCTGACTTTCACGCTCAGTCGTTTTTTCCAATTTCTCCTCTACTTCTGGTTACGCCTACCTGCAACTCATGGATTTATCACACGCACGCACGAATGTCAATGAGTCAGAGTATTCATTTATTAACGAGTCACTGTTTCTCGCACATCCATTTTTTCATTTCTGCTCGTTTGTAATATTATTTGTTATACATTATAAATGGGCATTCGTTTATATCGGAAGACTGCTGTTTTGGTGACATCGAATTCTCGACTTCACCGTTTAGAGTGATTAATACAAGAAACTGATCCTCACATATGAAAGCCACCTCTGCATTTTGAACTATTAATACGGTTGCTGTTCTCCTGTTAATCCGCAGGCGAGGTGGAAGACACCTCGCGACTGCTCGACTTAATTAGGCGTCACCAGCAGCTCTGGTGTGCTGTCTTCGGGCCCATCTCTCCGTCCGGTCGCAAATGAATTACTTGAAGGTATAGAGCAACCACTTTGAAAGATTATGTCTTAACAACTTCGTTTGCACTTGAAACTTCTGGCAAGTACGACGCGACTCAGGGAGTCGTTAGTACAAGAAATGTGTACCAAGCTTACGCCTAATAATTTATAGGCATCGAGTTCCAGATGTGTGTACTGTTTCGAACATAACCGAACTTCGTTCCCACTCACACACGGCCCAAAAATGAAACACGATCAGCTGTTTCTGAACAGAATTTCACGTGCTTGCACCCCATTCTACTTTACAATCCATTACAATTCATTCCGTTCGGGTCAACTAAAATCACTCACGTTCGTTTGTCAGTTACGGTTTTCATGAGGTCACAAGGTAACGTTTTATCACCAAGCGTTGATCCCTGAGAACACCTGTGCACGAACAATACGAGCTGCGTTGCTGAAACTTAAATTGCACGTTTTTACCTGTACGTCATGTGGATATCCGCTGTGAGTTTGGTCTCATTTCTCACAAAATGCAACCGGCCTTCCAACCCTACCTCACCCATCTTATCGGTAGTTAGCACGGTGTCTTATGTGCGACTTCTCCTCCTTCCTAAGTCAAATCGAAGTTATATTCACGTCGCCCAGTCCCGCGAGCGGTTCAATAACTCCAGCAATTTCGTGACCTGCTTTAACTCGACTGTCTCAACTTGCACCGATTGTTTGCGAGTATTTCCGTAGTTTGTCTTAACCCCGCAGACCAATGAACTGTTTATTAGTTTATGGATTTCAGTTCCTAACTACATACGTAACGTCCTGTTCTGGTTGACCTGGAATGCGGTCAACCATACTTGATTTTTGCCTGAAAAGAAATTTCATCAGCTTCTACTTGTTTTCCTGTTACCACTTTTTATCCTCAACATCGCGCGGTGTCTGAGATTGACTGGTGACGCAATGTTTACTTTTATCTTTTCATTCTGTGCTTATTCTGGCATAGTAGTATAAGCATAGTTTACCCATGGTCGTAAACTCCAGGTGTTGGCCTCGCAACAAATAATTTGCTTCTGCATTTCGACCTGAAGGAATAACGAACACCTTTAAAGACTCGGTTTCCGCACGTGTTCTTGGCAGAGCTACTATGGGCTGGAATTGCGCGCTGTTAACTACCGGTGCTCCTCGTCAGTTTCCTTGTGTCCATAGGATAGTAACGTCACTTAACTGCTGGTCCAGCGCCGCGTGCCTTGATAACGCGATGAAATCACTTTCCTGCCCTATCAGTTCCTTCCATTATTCGGATCAGTGAGGACCTCCCAAACCTGAACCGTTGACTAATGCCGTGTATTCGGGCATCAAAGGTTTAAGAAAAATACAGTTTTCTCAATCTGTTAACCCTTAACCGTTAATATCATTTGTCAAACCTTGAATTGCCTGGGAGTGTTTGATGAGTTGTTTTGCCTTTTCAAAGTTAAGAATCACTCTAACTTCTCGCAATATCTTTGGAACCCTGACGAAGTAACAAGAACCTTACAGGCGTCGTTCTGACCTACCTTTATCCACCTGCCTCAATTCCCGAACTAAAGGTGGTTGTGAGTTTTTTGCTTTGCAGAGTGTTAAGTCCACCCACTTACTCACTTACCTCCATTCAGTCTGCTGTGGTAGATCGGCGGCTTCATAAAACAATTATATAAAAACATAATCTGTTTCACAGGACATGTGCGACATAGTAGACTATTGTCAATGGGGCGCATGGATTGACGTGCCTCCTTTCGCTTCTAATAGTAACACACGCAATGTCTTCAAGATTTAAAAGCTTTCGAGGTGCCCGACTTCACTTGCCATTTAATCTAGTTGCTCACAATGCTTTTATCTTTCCAACTGATTACGTGTCGGTTGAAAATCCGACTTCGTGTGGTTCTGTCAGTGTAGCGACCTGCTCCTTTGCGTAAAATCGACTGTTTTGGAAATCTCAGATTGATTGAGCTTCCTAACAGCATAAGTCGAATGCTTTTTGTAGACTGATAGTATTTCTGGCAAACCCGTAGAAAATAAGCGTTTCACTTAATGTCGTAAGCTCCTCCTACCAAATGCTGTGTTGCTGTAATCTGTGTCTTGCGAAACCTAGGCATCGCTTGATAGATAGATAACTGTTATTAATGTTGCTATGTAATTGCTAGTTGGATATGTTAGTCAAGTAGCCCGTCAAGTGACAATGATTTAAATCTTCCGCTAAAACATTGACCAGCAAGCTGCATCGCTCGGGTTAATCTAAGGTCCGAGAGTACCATAACTGAAGAGATCAGATCCAACTTGCACCTACTAATCAGAACAAGACAGGCCAAAAACGAGGCACCGATGCGAATTTTGTATTCTCCTTTCACAGTGTGGACGTAGTAATACCTTGATGCATACAGCTGACATTTGTGAAGGAAAACTGTTCCATCGAGAACTCGCACAAATTTTACATTGTGCACACATTTATCTTTTCAAATTCAGCCTTGATGCGCATATTTCTGATTTCATCCATCCTCATTTGTTAACAACCCTTTCCTGTTCACTTTGTCAAAGACCGCGGTGATGTGGGCAGCGATGACGGTTTGAAAAACTACTGAGTTTTCAAAAATTGGAAGGCAGAGGTGATATAATGCTTCATTCCACTGATGAAAAACGAGAGTAAAAACTGATCAACGGTGATATGTAACGAGTTAGAAGATTTTATTGACCGTGAGCCATGAGGATCGTACGCCAGCCCCTGCGGCTGTTTTCTGTTCCCATTAAGAAAATGGTTTAGACGAAGTATCCGAAAAACGACGATGTCCACTGGTATAACGTAGTACGATCAAAACTTCTAGTGAAACGGAAGATGCTTCCACGGGAAAACATCGGCAATTCTCGCTTTCGCGCTTATTCAACGTATTCCAACTTCTTTCACAAAAACTCCCTACTTACACTTGATAAAATATAGATGATGTGTCTGAACTTTTGATTTCTGGTATTTTGAAAAATATTCAGCAAACCAGGATTTGCGCCAAAATGTTTATTTTCCCCAATATATACGAAAGTCATAATTGTCAAAACGTCGACTGCAAAACTTCAACCAGTTTGTTAGGTCGTACGTCCAGTTACCGCAGTCAGCCGCATTCCAAAAGCCTTTGCTCTCCACTAACTTGTTCAAGAAAGGTTCGGGACTAAATGACATGGCTCCACACCAATATTGCAATTAACACCCATACGTTATTCTTGGGACATGACCAATGAAGTGTAGCTGTGTTAGGAACCACAGGCTCCACAATCGTCGTCCCATACATCTCCTCCAAACTTGCCTGCATAGGAAGTACTCCGTCGAGAGGTTGCTGAGGTAGCTGCCCATTTCGAGTGTGTGAGGAGGGTCATGTTTATGAGAAAAATTGGTCTACAACGATCTCCGCACTCATTCGTTTCGCCGTTCTTTAAGCATTATTGCTCCCCAACATCGGAATTGCGCGCCAGGAGTCGTTATTTTGTCAGGTATGAAGCTCACTGAGTTAGCAAGGCTTTAATCCACTTACGTCTTGGAGCTGGTTGCCGTACGACTAATTCGTCAATACTTCCAATCGTTAAACCGTTGTTTACTTGTACCCACGGGTTCATTTACGCTTTATAGCTTCGCTACCACCTGACACGTATTTGAGCGTGCTTGCGCGAATAGCTTATATCGGACTTTGTAAATTTGGTATGTTCTTTCCCAAGATTTGTTGTTCCTCTCTTGTTCCCAATTTTTCGCACTTTTCTGCACTCTAGCACCTAAGTAATAACAAGCTCATGTGTACGACAATTTTTTCCGGATCGAAGTCGGTTGCCTAACTGGCTGAGTAGCTAACAAACACTCGCT
>LOND01000455.1:50182-60927 GCA_014220965.1 Paragonimus kellicotti
TGCATGATCTGAGTTTGCCTACCGCCACCCATCCGGAAGGAGGCTTGTGTAGTGACCAGCGATCGTGTGGCTTCTCTAAAGATCACGGCTGCAACCATGTTGGTAATTTTTAGGGTAATTTCGGGTCATTACCCCTAAAATTACCGGGTCAAATTACCGGATAATTTTTTAGAAATTACCTAGGTAATTTGAGATGTTTTGCTGGCTGGGTATGTATATACCTATAATATGGCATTATATATGGTCAGATATTTGCATATATATCTGTGAGTCCACATGATCTGATATATATATATACAAAATATATGTATATTATTATCAGTATGCAGATCGACGTATTTATTTCTCCTCTTCCTATGTGAATATATGGTCAGATATTTGCATATATATCTGTGAGTCCACATGATCTGATATATATATATACAAAATATATGTATATTATTATCAGTATGCAGATCGACGTATTTATTTCTCCTCTTCCTATGTGAATATATGCACTCCCATTACGCAAAATGTTCAATTATATGCTGTTGATCGGCAAGCGTATTCAAGTATTAATTTGATAACGAACTTATCCATCAACCGGAAAATCTGGCCGTTAGAAATTATTTTTTCCCGGGTCCCCGCAATCTCTAACCGGATTTTGAATGATCTCCAACAAAACTCTCGACCACTCACGGTTATTTCCACAGTCGACGACCACCTACCACGTATTCCTCGGCGTCATCTTGAAACATTTTGAACGTCAGCTTTGTAGAAGATTAACTAACGTAACGTCCCATCTTTTAGAGATGTGTTTGTGGAACAAGCATACTATCCCCTTTCCTGGTGAGTATATCGAACATTTGTAAAGTGTAGTCCTCTTCTCTCTGACTGCGAATTTTGCCGGCAGATTTGGTTTGTCGTATCATGTAACTGTTTGTTGTTCTGTATCCCCTATAATTAACTGCAATGACTGCGCAAATCAGAACGTGTCTCTCACGAATGCTTCAAGAGACATACATTATTATTATAACTATGAAAATGAACTTATGCGCTTTAATTAAATCACTACGTTCACAAACTGCGATCGTGTAATTATAACCAGTGTCACAGGCCACCGCTGTTTTGATGTACCGTGTTGTAATTCGAACTGAACTACATAGAATGCCCAGCCAGCACGACCGTCCTATGAGTGTCCTATGAGTGTCCTATGAGCGTCCCGCGAGTGTCCTATGAGCGTCCTAACTGAACATTTTTAGGTCACTCATAGGACGGTCAGAAAAAATTTCCGCGTAGCACGGCTTATTTTTCCGTTTCCGCACGTAATTTAGCGATTATACTTACGACAGGTAATTCTGCACGTTTCCACTAACGTAACCACCCCCGACTTATCGCGAAATAACGGAGAGGCGTCAGACACAGAAAGAAGACGACATTTACTGTGACTGTATTGAAATTGGAAAAAGTACAAGGATGATATGATCACGGATAGTCCGTGTCCTCGTTCACTGGATCCATGTGCCGGTGTGATTTTTCATTTGGCAACCGCGCATGCGCGTGTTCCCTGAGTGTCCTATGAGAGTCGGAAATGATATACATGAGCCATAATATTACAAGTTTTATGGGTGTGTTTGAAATTCAATATCTTCGTAAATAATCAAGATAGAGCAAAAGTGAAACACAACAATCATACAGTATTCCTTCTAAGCATTTCAATAATGCTTATACATAATTCAAATGCGCATCAACCTGTCATACTATCTGTCGTAGACAAATCTCAATAAAATTACGCGAATAGTAGCTAAAACGTACCACCACCTCTGTCGGTAACTTCCTCTTTGCGTTCACGACAATTTTCCAAATTGTACATCTTCGCAAGACGGCAGATATTCGATAGCGAGAGCCCAGAGCCTTTCCATGATGCAATTTCGAAATTCCCGGGCAGCAAATTGTTCAAGTTCAACGGGAACAAACAAGCACCATCGGTCAAATTATGTCCACTATTTTCGTCCACAATGTGTAAAACTACACGTTTGAAATTTATTCAGCAGCTACGTGCCTGACTTTCCCTCTGAAGAGGATTTTTTGTGACCGTCCCGCAGGACACTCATAGGACACCTATAGGACAGTCGACCGTCCTATGAGTGTCCCATGTGCTGGCTGGGTAACGATCAAACGTATAAGAATCGCAAAACACAATTAGGCACAATAACACGGAACGTATATTGTCGAATCGTACGTATCAATTGTACAGGATATTGGAATAGTAAAACAATTGCATAACAGAAGAGACAAAGCATGTCAGTCATGTTTATCACACGTCGCCTATTGCAGAAGTCAACAAATAGATGGAATAACATTTATGTTATGCACTGTTGTTAACAAATTACCATCGGCTCCATTCATCAGCCGAATTATTTTTCCTGTGTTTCACGCATACTTCGTGCCATCAAATAACCGTCGTTTTGTGAACATCGTTGACAAACGTTTTAAACATTAAAACAACGTCATGCAACGGTAGAAAACCTCAGGTTCCCCTATCTCCTCTGCAACAGTAGTGTACAAGAACTAGTTATCGCATACTCTAGTTAAGTGCAAGTGTATCTCACTATGCTACCGGTGGGAACTAAATGAACGAATACAGCAGAGGAATTGCGGATTTCAAGCAGGTTACGGTAATGAAGGAACGCGACTGATAGAAAGTGTTCACTGGTATTCAGGATAACCACCATAACATTCCAAACTACCATTATCCAGGAAGTAAGGATATTGTGGAGCTACTGTAGACTGCTGAAGTGCGATTGGAGCTGCAACGATGTTCGCAGCACGATGGAGCCAGAAAATTGGGTGAAATATCTGTGTAATACCGTCAAGAGACTCCACAAACAGATGGTAGGGCAGAACGTTGTGTGCAAGTTCGATGTTATGTTGCAAAGTCGCTTTGGTCAGTTTCAGCAACATGCGAAGGTGATGCGAAAGCATTTTCGTACAAAGTTGAAGCAACTTCAGGTAGCAAAAGTGGGAAAGGCTGTGCAGTACTTCTACAATACGTTTGTGAAAGATAAATGCAAAAATAAATGGCATGAATATTATCGACGAAAACGCACTGGCCTAGTGACGCTTACCGGAACGTGTAGTTGGAGGGAGTGGCGATGATTGGAGGCGGGGCATTGGTGCGGTGTGAGTCTATTTTGTAGACGGACGTGGATAACGCTCTGTTTATTGCCACCGTCAGTTGTAGTTGGGAAGTTGAACGTTTGCGGGGTGAACTTGGCAGATGTTCAAAGGTTCAACGGTTCAGCCGCACGGCTGAATGTTTGAGATGGATGTGATACGTGTCAACGTAGGTCGGTTTTAGTCGAACGGTACTCCAGGTAACATGCTTTTCGAAACGTTCAATGGCAAAAACTTTGTCTGTTCGTGAAATCACTCTAACTGGGCCGTCGTAAGATGGTTCAAGTGAACGCCAAACTGCGTCACAACTGGCAAAACAGGAATGCAGATCATCGAACCTTTATTGGGTTTCTGAGGACAGGAATGCCGTCGGGTCTGAATGGCACGGAGCGCGTCCGTATGGACCTGGAGGCGGCGTGCGCGATACGTCGTATCCAGTACATCCTGTGTTTTTGGTTGAGTAAATCACCTGGGAGAACAGGTGTCGTTCCGTAGACTAATTCAGCCGTAGAACATTGTATATCTTCCTTGAGGACGGATCTGATGCTCAGCAAAATGAGGGGTAAGCGCTCTGTCCAACTCTGTGTCGACTGCGCCATGAGCGATGTTTTCAACCATCGGTGAAAATTTCATCAATTCCGTCAGCAACAAGATGGTACGCAGTCATCCTGATACGTTCACAACCCAATAGGCGGGTTAAGTTTGGGAAAAGTGTTAACTGGAATTGCGAACCTCCCTCTGTAGTGAGGAAAAATGAGATGTTTCGGCGACCGTCTCGGACGAAATATCACTAAGGGGAACGGCGACAGGCCATCGTGTAAATCCGTCGATGCACGTAAACAAGAACGTTTTGCCGTTTGATGGGGGTAATAAGCCACTCAGGTCAGCGTAAACGTGAGATAAACCTGCATCTGGAATGGGGAAGATCCCTGGGAAAGAGACGTTTTGGCGAGTTACCTTGCTCATCCGGAAATTAAGGCACCAATCAGTCCATCAGCGCCCATATTCATTCATACTGAGTCAAACATAACGAGCATCTGTTAGTTTGAGCTGGAGCGGACGACGGATGGGGCAAACAATGTAAGTGGAGAAAACGGGCTGAAGAGAAAGAGGTAAGTTTGGACCTGGAATACACCATGGAAGTATCGCACACAATAGTGGACTCGGAAGAAGGCAAGGGGAATACGGGAACACTGGAAAGGTTGGGTGCAAATGGATGCTGAGTCAGGATCCGACGCTTGAGTTTCAGCAATTTTCCCAAGGCCTACGTCTTGCGTTCTAAACACTGCGTTATCACGTAATCTTGAGGACCCATCAGCAACCAAACCGTAGTTTCCGTCGATGTATCGGACGTCCGCTGTGAACTGCGCCGTGAAATGAGAGTGTTGAACTTCGCGAGAGGAATACTTATACCGATTAATCTTAAAAGCGTACACTAAAGTCTCATGGTGCGTTAGAACGGTGAAGTTCCTTCCTTCTAACAAGTGACGAAAATGTCTAATGGACAAATAGATTGCAAGCAGCTCACGACCAAAGGTGCTATAATTGACTTGCGCGGGTGATAGCTTCTGGGAATAAAATGAGACCGGTCGTAATTCGCCGCCGACGCATTGCTGAAGCACTGCACCGAAGGCATGATTAGACGCATCAGTCTAAACAGTCAGGTGAGCAGTCGGCTCTTGGTTAAAATGAACGAGAGTTATTGCGTCACTGGTGGCTTCCTTCACGTTGTTGAATGTTCGTAGCGCTTAATGATTTAAAATAACGCTATATTTAGAACCACGGGACAGATCGGTTAATGGCTTCCTATGCTATGGGTGTGTGAGGAATGAAACGACGATGTTAGTTTAGAATTCCAGTTACAATTTGATGCTTTTTACTGGAGTCGGGAGTGGGATATTACTGCAACGCTTACACCTTCTTGTCTAAGGACTGGATGCCATCTGCTTCTGAGGACGTCCGAAAAATTCAAGGGAGGTGCGTCACTGATGTTTTTTACCAAACTGATGGAAGTCCAGTCATCATTCAAACGCACACATACAGAAAGAGGATGCGTTTCATGTTCTTGAGGGTACGACTGGCGTCTAAAACATCATCGAGATAAACAGGGACAAAATCTAGACAACGTACAACTTGATTTATAAGACATTGCAGTATCCGAGCTCCACTTCGAAGGCCAAAAGCACTTGGAAAGAACTCGCACATGCGAAACGGAGTTTGGTATTGCGTACGCATCAACTCGATTTTGAAGAAATCGTACCTAGAATGTATGTTCAGAGAAGGTCGTGAATGTGGGGAATGGGAAAACGGTCGAATGTGGTAGCATCGTTGGGAGCTCTAAGATCGCTCATGGGAACTTAATGCAAATGGGAAAACTGTGCACTCATGGATGAGCGGAGATTACCGAGTTAAAACATCTGACCAAACTCACTTTAGTAATTTTAAGCTTATCTGGAGGAGGACTTCTCGAGCGAGTGATCGCTGCTTGCTTACTAGGTCACTGGGGTGTGCGTCACGTCGTATTTCGAAGGGTGCTGATGACACTGTAGGTGTTATCAGGCCGGAGGTGCGAGTATTCCAACAACCGACGGAATACCTCAACGCGGGGAGGTACGTCCAAAAGCCCACAGCGAGCGGATCGGGGACAGCATGGGCGACCGGATGAGTCATCGCTCAACTGGATCGGACCAACGGGCGAGACATGGCAGGCAAAATGGGATGGACGACCAGATCGGGGGCGCGATTATCCCAACCACCGGTCAAAGCGCCAGAGTGGATAGATTGCGGACAACACGAGCGACCGGACGATACCATTGCCCAACAAGATCGGACCAACGGACGAGGAATAACAGGCGGAAGTCCCCCCGGCAGAAGGCGTCAATATCGCACAAACCGGGCATAAGTGCACGACGTGTGAGCGGAAACCGGGGGTGTTGTGGACCGGAATTCTGATTCATAAACGCGAGTGCGCGCGTAGCATGGCAACCAGCGAGTTGGACAATAAAGATTGTGCTTTACTGGACGCCTTTTCGCTACAATATGACCAATTTGTAATCTGCGGATATTAGTCTAACAGCTGAGAATATTGTGACGGCTCGGGTACTGCCGTATGGATCCCGGTGGTGATCATGTTGGTTAACTTCCCCGCCGCACTCAAGGAACTCAAGTTTTCTAAAAGTACGTAACTCTTGAGATCAACCTGGAAACCAGAATGGGATATGAAACTAGCACCCAAAGTTGCGGTGAGAATGTTCTCCATCGGAAAAGTCCAGCGGAACAAACGTCGCATTGCAAGGCCGACGATGAACGAACGTCGGTGTTCCTTTGGCAGCTTTTAAGTAGAAAATAGGCTGACAACATGGGTGGTCACTTGCGGCTCGTGAAATTATGCGTGTTTCAGCTCGGGTGTCAATTAGCAACTTGTAACCTTTTGATCTGTCAAGAATGTGCGGAAGGTGACGTTTTGAGGCGACGCCAGGCAAAACAGTCGCCATTACAGCGCGGTTACATACCTCCTCTGAGCTGTCGGTAGGGTAGTGAAGGTGCAAGGCTGAACGCAATTTCTTTGCCGGTTGACCGAACGTACGGTGAGACCAATTCTGACCATGATAATTGCGTGTCAGTACCAATGAACGTCGAGACGACATCTCAGACCGTCTGCGTGGTCTGTGCGACCGAGGGCGCACGTTGCAAACCAGCGACTCGGCCTGTTTGATAGGAGACATCACATGATGTCGCAGATCGTCATTGGGTTGGCTGGCAACCGCAGCTGCTGACCGGAGGTTACGTTAAGCCTCCAAAACTTCGTGAATTGTCTTCGCGCTAGCGAAAGTAGCCAGAATCTCACGGGTCGAGGGTGATAGAATTTTCACCCATAACTGTCGAAAAATGGCGTCTTCCACCTTTTCCTTTCCAAGGCGCCACTTCAAATGTCGCAGATGCTGCGTTGGCTTGCGGTTGCTCAGCTTCATTTCAGAAAATAGTTGGTTCAGCTCCTCGTGTTCAGGAACGCGTACTGGGCTAAATAGGGCGTCCTTCAGCTCATTGTGCGATTGGTTTTCGGGATGTTGTCGATAAGGCCCGAGACATCTTTAGCGATCTCGGTAAGAATAAACTGTAGTATGTGAGAGTACGTCGTGGTTTCCGACTTAATTCGCCTCGTTCAGAAAAGAGCTTGAGCTTGTCCAAACCAGCGGCAAAGATTTTTTTCATTCAGGCAGTGTATCGACTTTCGAAGTTCAGTCATGTGGAAATCCGACACAACCCTATCTCCCCACCAAATATTTACCCCTGTATATTATACCCCTCCTGTTTCTGGCCATTAACTGGATATTGAATTGGTTGTTTTTGTTTTGTCGCGTCAATTTTGCTAGTTGTGCGAATGGCCAATTGCCGGCTATTGTACTTTGCTTGAGTGGTGCGTGTGTCACCTTTTTTGGAGCTCGGCTCGTCCCCATTGTTTTGAACTTGTTGACTGCTCAGGAGAACTCTGTTGGGTATGAATGACATATTATGTAATTATAGTTAATCTTTAGTCTGTTTGGTAACAAACTGTGATTCTTTTGCCAAAAACGATCCGTCGATCGAAACTGTTGAGGTTGTCTATCTATTAATTTTGATAATTTGTTCAATAGTACCGTAGCATTGTGATCCAATCTTGTTTTGACTATTTGGAATTGCTGGTTGACCGCTACGCGTTGCTCAACGTCTTCGTGGAAGATCGTACAGTACTCAACATTGGTCTTCAATCTGTTGAACCCTCGATGATGTCTGACAGTTCCAAGAAACAACCTATGCTGGATGGTCAATCGAATTCGATCGAGCAAGTCAAAAGTGTTATTGATTCTGTCTCATGTTCTGGTTCCCGTGTTAGTTGTAACAGTCGTAGGAGTGTTCAGGCTAGATCCGCGTTGTTACGGGCTGAACTGAAAGAAAGGCAGCTTAAAGAACAAGTTAACCTACAGATGGTTTTATTGCGAGCTAAGTCAGAAGTAGAGGATGCTAGGTTAAACGCTATGCTAGCTGACGAGGATGAAGATAACTATAGTGAACATGTGGAAGCAGAAAACAGTGGTGATAGAAGCGAACAGGACCTCCACATTCACAAGTTTCTCGATGATTGTGGGGCGCGTTTGAATCCGATGGCAGTGCGCAATACAGAACCAGTACCCGCTACGTCGTGTGCAGAAGTAAGCTCCGCTCTAGCTCCACTGTCTGCAAGCTTGGCACTGCCAAAAGTGGAACTGGGGTTTTTGATGGCAACCCCATGACGTATTGGAAATTTGTGCGACAGTTCGAGAGCTACGTTGAATCTAAAGTGTCGGATGATGGTCAGAGACTTCTCTACCTGATGTATTACTGTAAGGGTCGAGCTAGAGAGTCGATAGATGAATGCGTCATGCTAGAACCCAGCGCTGGCTATCGCAGAGCACGACAGTTGCTAAAAGAACTTTACGGACAGCCTTATTTTGTTGCTAGATCTATGATAGATGGACTGCTGCCCAACGGCAAATGTGTGGGCAACAGTGTCGAAGCCTTATCGCAGTTGTCCATACGGATGCAGAACTTCTCTGTTGCATTGGGTCAGATGGAGTACATGGCCGATCTCAACCCAGTGACAACGCTAGAGCGCATCGTGCGAACCCTACCCTTGCACCTACAACGTGAGCCGGCGGAGGCTGCGGGACAAATTTTTGGTATGGCACGAGAACCGTCCTTTAATGAACTGACCGAGTTTGTCTCGCGTTGCGCGAGGATTGCGCGCAGCAGGTATGGTCAGGTAGTTAATGAAAGTGAACGGAAAGACACGAGGACAACGCATTCGTTTGGGAGCAGTCGTCAAGATACGGAAGAGGTCTCTTTGAGTCATCCAACCTTTTCGTTGGCCAAAATGGGGCAAAAGACTCTCGTGACAGCTGTGCCTTGTGTTCTCAGGAGCACGCCCTCGAGGTGTGTGATTCCTTTCTTGCCATGGAGGTGCCCATGAGATGGGACAGATTGCGACAACTTGGATGTTGCTTTGTTTGTCTCAAGTTGTACCACCGAGCCTCAGACTGCAGGGTTAAGTCGCGTTGTGGCGTGGACGGCTGCAGTGGGCGTCACCATAGTCTATTGCACCTCACGCGCACAGAGCCCGTGGCTGAAAAGGGCAGTAGACATCAGGGTACCTGCAATATGGCTAGTACCGTTGATAGCCATACAAGACTGGGTATAATACCGGTGAAGCTTGAATCGGTACATGGTTCAGTGTCAACGTATGCATTCTTAGACCCTGGCTCAGATACTACTCTAGTGAAAAGGACCTACTGGAGCGTATCGGTGTCTCTGGCTCTCAGTCTACTCTGTCAGTTACAACTGTGAATGGGTTAACCACCACCCGTTGCAAGAATGTCTGCCTGAGGATTGCTTCCCTGGATGGGCTAGAGACGGTTGAAATAAACAATGCTTATTCAGTGACCGATCTACCCATACGACCTGTGCCGTCGATAAAAGAGGAATCCCAAAGATGGTCACATTTGAAGGATCTTCCGTTCGATGAGATTCACGGTGCAGAAGTGACCATCCTTGTCGGCTGTGATGTGCCCGAGGCTCACTGGGTCATGGACCAGAAAGTTGGAAAGCGCGGGCAACCCTACGCAGTTAAATCAATACTTGGTTGGGTTCTTAGCGGCCCGCTTCAAAAAAGGCCGCGAGAGACTATCTCGATGAATTGTATCTGTCATGATGGAACTAGTCTGACAGATACGGTCACCACGTTGTACAGTAATGAGTTCAGCGATACCTTGACATCCGAACCGTCCCTTTCATGTAAAGACCTCGCAGCCCTATCGATCGTACGTAACTCAGTGAAGCCAGTCAATGAACACTATGAAGTTCCTCCTCCATGGCGGAAGGAGACGATGCTTTGGGGCAATAATTATGCATTAGTGTCAGGAAGATTGTTATACCTGCGCAAGAGATTTCTACGAGACGAAACCTTGCGGTTGCAATGCAGCGCGGTCATTAGCAGTCACATTGACGAAGGTTACGTAGAAGAGGTTCCCGAACACCAGATTGAGCCAAGCTTCTCCAAACGGTGGTACCTACCACATCATTCCGTGATGAACCCTGAAAAACCGGTCAAATTACGAGTTGTCTTTGATTGTGCAGCTAAGTTTCAGGATCACTCTCTGAACGACAGACTTTATCAGGGGCCAGATATGGCTGCTAAGCTGGTAGGTGTGTTACTTAGGTTTCGTGCAGAACCCAATGCCATTGCAGCAAACATTGAAGAAATGTCCCTGCAAGCGAGAATATCCGAAAAGGACCGAGGAAAGTTCCGCTTCCTTTGGTGGACAGACGGCAATGTGGACGTGCATCCTACGGAGTATCAGATGAGAGCACATCCATTCGGAGCTAAGTCGTCCCCGCTCCGCGCTAATTTTGCCCTACAACAATCAGTCGACGATTACGGTCACCTTTATGACGACGTGACAGAGAGGGCAGTGAAGGCCAATTTCTACGTTGACGACTGCCTCATGTCACTGCGAGATACTGACGTCGCCAAACGGTTTACGAAGCAGGTTTATGGTTTGTTTCTGAAAGGAGGC
>LOND01000455.1:79809-92442 GCA_014220965.1 Paragonimus kellicotti
CGTAGCTTGAGACGTTAGGTGAGATGGCGGCTAATCGAGCTCAGTGGCGTGAATGTGTCGTTGTTTGGCCGAGTTGTCTGTGAAGTGAGTGCACTTAATGATGCGGGGCAGTGAAAGCCGTAAGGAAGCTGTCTTGCTGATGACGCCTTACTTTCACTTACAGCTCGGTTGTTTGTTTGCAAGGTGTAGGCGCCTTGATGTTGTATGTTTGAATATAGACGTAGCTATTTTTAGTAGTTAGGTCCACTTCCCCTCCCTCTCTGTTTTCTTCTTTCTTCCTATATAAGTTTTTTTCTTTTTCTTTGTTCTTCGTGGTTGTGTGGCAGTCAAGCATCAGTGTGAACCACTGATGTATTGCTGTCTATGATGATGATGATGATGATGATGATTCCACCATGCTCATCGATGGCTTTGTGACCTTAACTACTATTTTTAATGACTGTCCTTCAGTTTTGATTCATGAATGTTTGTAGGTCGCTGTATAAATACCCAGTAATTTTCTCCTCGACGCACACGTTTTTTTGAATCGGAACAAAGTGGCTGTTTACACTCATCTTTTGACTGGATTTGGGAGCATTTAGTGGGAACAATCGCTTTGTTCTCGGGACCAAGGTTTCCGTCTTCTTTACCTCATGGCGAAAAGTTCCAATTCCGTCAACGGCATTGTTATTCCGTGGTGGATCCAGTGTATGTTTTTGGGTGCGTGATTCAAGGGTTACAACCGTCATGACATTATCCTACCTCTAAACTTTTCCCTACCGGTATCTGAAGTATGCACAACTTTGGTCACGTCGATCGGTATCATGATATGGACTTTTATCACGGTTATTTTCCAAGCGACCAACCGAACTTACACCAGCCGCGGGATAATGCCACCCCACTACCACGTCTACCACCGCGGGTTTGATCCTGGCTGCCACTGTTATCCCTGCGTTAGTCTTGATAGCCTGGGAAGTATTCTTTGATTTCACATAGTGGTGAATACTGCGATGTAAAATGGAAGTCTTGATTTAACTGTAGGGTATGTTTTGCTGCTTTATAGCCATACAACAGTTATCTTGTCGGCGTGGCTCCTTCACGCCGTGCCACAGTATCTTATGGTCAAGTTGTAAGCCAATGTGAATGACTGAATTTTACCAAATAACAACCTGACCTAGAAATACTGATTGATTGGTTCACTGCAACCCGTTGCTTGATATGAATCGCATTTTCCAACCAATATGTATTTCGCCAGGTTGTTTTTTCCACTGCGCTCGTTTCGTTTTATTACAGAGAAAATGAGGAGAATAAGTGAGTAGTTTCAGGTTTCTTTCGCTTAAGAAGCCTCAGCGTTCATTGAAAGCAGTTACCAGCACATGATCTTTCGCAAATCACCATGCCAAAAGCTGCAACAAATTTCCACTCATTCTATCAAAGGCCCGCTCTGTGCCTTGCCTGTTTTCCAGTTTTGCTCTTTGTGACCGTCCCAAGTGAACGATATGCTGCGGGTTTATTGCTGGCCATTTTTACAGGTACCTAACCATCCACTTTATAAGAAACCGAATCAACACTTGGCAGTTTAATTAACCCACAGAATTGCTCCAAAACAGCACCCGTGATTATCACATTTTTACTTCCTTCTCGGTTTTATTTGTTGTCTTTCTGCCTTTCGTAACATGACTGTATGTCAGTTTTGTTGACTCCGTTCCATTCTGCTAACCGACTGAATCGATACTTCATAAGTTCTAACAATAACGTTGTCGTGTGATAGCATACCGTTATCCACAGTGCTACGATTGGGATAGTTCACTAGTCTCTCGTTTTGTGCGCAGTTGTTTTTTCTCTCTGAATGTTTTCGCGCTACGTTGCTTATGTGCTTTTTTCGCTAATTCAATACCCGTGAACACTTCTCCAACGCTCAATTTTTGTAAATCTTTGCAGATACAATACGGGCTTCAGTACAGTGGTCTAATTCGAAAGTCATGTTTACTGTTTCTCTAAGTAATTTCACATCACTGGAAGCAAGTACCAAATTTACTGAGCTTAGGGTTTTTATCAGCTGTCATAGTCATCTTCCTATGGAAATGTAGGAATCAATGTTAACATATAAATCTGAATGTTGGAATTACACTTGTTTCACAGGCAGACCTATACACAGAATCAATATTGAAAATAATGACCCGTACATTTCGCAAGCAAACAACTGAATTGTACGCGAGAGCAAGACTGCTTGCAGTGCCCCACGTTACTAGTCATCCCCATTTCGTAGACGATTTACTCAACCAACGATTAGCTAACACCCATCCTGCAAGACGACCACTGTACTCGGTTCGATTTATCAACTTCAAACAGCTGTTCGTCCACCTCATATTATCCCAATCGAATGTGACATCCATAGAGTGTTCGGTTTAGCAGGAAGTTAGTTAAACACCCCCTTAAATGAATTTACCGTCTGTTTCTATACCTCCAGAGACTGGGCAAATGGGACAATTCAACACTGACGTTTTGGCTTCCTCATCGCTTATCCGTTGGGATCACGTGATTATTGCGAGTGAACGCAAACCTGAATATTCAAGGAATCTGAATACGGTTCACGTCCTGCAACCTAAGTGGCTACGTTCCGCATCCGTGTTATAACTCAGTGATTGCTATTACTGAGCGTCACTTTCACGCGACTGCCTTTCTGTTCTTCTCAGTGCCCCTTGTGTCTACTACTAACCTTGTGGCCTCAGACTCATGACGCAGACATACTGACTACCACAGCTTAGGCGTAGACAACCTGAATTTATTTACTTCATCCGTAATGGCTATGCATCTGACTAGAAGGTATTGTAGATTGAGCCGCCGCCCACCGTAACAGTAGTGTGCATTATTCCGCAAGAAACTACAGATATTAGCAGACATAAAATGGATTTAAAAAAAAAAGCTAGATAGAGCTGGAAACGTGTGGAATATAGCCACGTCACTGACCGCTACACGCTGCCATCTCGGTCAGCGTATCTAACCAGCCTGTATACATTTTGCCCACATGTACCGCTGCTTATGCTCAGCGACATTAAGCACACTTCGTGGGCATAACTTGGCTAGTTTCGAAACCGCGTGGATACAATTCAGTCAGCAGGTAATCTATCTAAGTGCCGAAATTCACACAACAGTGTAGAAAGATTGCTATGTGGGAACTTGAAAACTATATGATTCTTTTTTACACTTACTGCACACTGTTTTTGTTTAAATGGAATGCCAATTTTCCCGGTTTCTGACTCTGAAACTTGTTCTGATCACTATTTCTGATTGTAGGTCATGCTCTGCCAGTAATTCTTATCTCATTTACCTCCTAAATAATAGTCCAGAAATGTGGTCGTCGTGTGAATAACTGCGATCGATTTGTGCAACGGAACTAGCAGTGTACGGCAGTCAACCACGATCAGGCTAAACCTCGGTATTCAGTTCCGCGCCGCTAAATCTGGACGGCATCCCGGCGAATCAAAAATCCAACTGTACGGTCTTCTGACCTACACAGCATGTGACTTAATCATTTAAGGGCATGGTATGCTGTGGCCCACTGGGTAGTATTAGTGTACTTTTTACCTTTTACAGATGACTGGATTGCAGGTTGGAGCTCGATTGAAGGGTTTGCTTCAGTACCAGTTTCTGTTAAAGCTGTGTCGGAATGGAGGCCTTAGTGAAGCGTTATGTGAGGTGTGAATATTATTCATGGCTTGTGGTTCCGTATGGCTTTTTCTGCCTTCAGTAGACGCTTGTTTTAGCTCTACACGTACGTGCATGCCTGCTGATCGGCCTGACCAGATGAGATTGTGGCTCAAGCCCACATTTAGCGCAACAGTGCGGTTGGATATTCTAGAAGTATTTTTTTCTAAAAAAAAAAACTACCGCATTACCAGCGGTTCCGATTAGCGATTTGTGTGATTAAGAGGCCACATCCAGGCGGATACCTGACGATGGAGCGGTCCATTTGATGACAGATCGTGATCACGTTGAGTTTTAACTCGTTTTTTACTCTGTTGATGCTGACGGACACGTTCCACCTAGTATTATCAGTCTACACTGACTACGACCCAAGCACTGTTAATCCGAGATATGAAGTATGTTTATCCGTATCAACAATGAAAAACGCGATATAACCCAGTTGTACATGAATTCCTTGGACACTTTCACCGGCCGCTTTCTGGTCTCCATCGGTGATATACCGATATCGATGGTGATGCTAATACTGATTTTTGAGGAACTAATCATCTCTTCCATTTTAGAGCCAGTGTTGACACACTTTTCAATTCACTTCGAGTTAAGACGATTGTCTCGGTGACGAAGTACACTAAACTTGTGTGCTACCGTCTCGGGTTTCCAATCCTGATCGATGAACTGAACCTGTATGTAATTGATTTCGGTGGCAGTTAAGCATCACTGTGAACCACTGATGTATTGCTGTCTATGCTGATGACAAGGTATTGCTGTTTGACAACTTTCAAGCGGCACAAACAACACTGGACGCTATTTCGCGTTCTGCTAAGTACTTCGGAATGCGCTTTGCAGCCTCAAAATGCAAAGTGCTTCTGCAAGATTGTTGTGATTACGTAGATTTAATGTTAGATAATGAAGCCAATGTGAACCACCGATTTATTGCTGTCTGTGATGACGATGATGTGATGATGATGATTTCGGTGGTTGTAGTGAATTAGATCTCTAATAATAGGACGGATGCTGGATATTTTAATGCCGTCTTCGATCATAAAATCACAGCCTACTTTGGTCTCTTGTTCCTGTAATGTGTGTCCTGAGGTCACCGTGGAATATCTATATTCGATGAACGGGTTTACACTAGTTTGTTCAGCGACAGAGACATAAAATAACAAGTGGGAACTACTGTCTTGGTTAACTACTGTTACAAATGAACGTTAAAATCACTAGTGCGCCTTTTGTTATGGAACTTATTTTCTCTTCTGAACTCAAGGCAGTACAATAGTAGAGACCTCAACAATCAAACGTTTTCAGTTTCGAGCTCTATTCCTCTCGACGGGTTTTTCGGGTTTGGACATCTTGAATATATTTTGTTCCCACGTGACTTCATGTTATGTCGTATGGCGGCAGCAAACCCCTTTCAGCATAAAAGTAGAACATAACTTTTAGTAACGTGTCTCTCCGTTAAAAGCTTCGAATGTTCTTCTTACTTACAGCTTCCATATTGTTGATGGTATTTTGATGACAGACATGAAGTGATATAATTTACCTTCAACTTACATTCGTAATATCCGACGAAAGTGTAATAACTGATTGAAAAGGTGTGCTCACATTATGGAACACCATTTCCTAGGTTGTCATTGTTGTGATAGAATCCCCATAGGAAATGGACTGCACATAGGATTTTTAAATCAGTAAAAGTTTGACACATTGTCTCCATGTGATGTAAACAGACTACTAGCTCATGCCATCTGCGATTGATGTGCTCTCACGAAACACTGTTTTCTGCCCTCCTCCATGCCGGATATAGTCTGAAGCATTCAAAAAAATCGGGATCCGTGGCGAACGCATTGAACTACAGTGGTAGCGTGCTGAGTATTTCTTCCAGTCAGAGCGAACTGAAGGGAGAAAAAAAGAAACATCATCTGTTCAAAAGGAAACATGGAAAAGACTCACTGAAGGCGGCAGCCATTCTATCTCAGTCCCCATCCTTGGGAATGAAACCTGCAATTGATTCTCAACAGTTTCTCCGAGCATCCAATTCTGTGTTTGACCCTACTAGTGAGTTTATTTGGGTTGTTTGACCTGAAGTCTTTTTGTTTGAATCTGCCGGCTGCGAACAGCATTATACCGTTTCAGTTTTATGACCTGAGTGGTAGAAAGTCTGTTATCACTAACCAGTTCTGGTGTGGGACTTTACCATACCACTAGTGTTTGAGCACTTTCACGCCATTTTTTGTGATTGGCCTATTTGAGGTAAAATCAATGGAGTACATAACTGGCAGCGGACATATCGGTAAACCACCTTCGTCACGGAACTCGTAGGCTGCCTCAATCTCTTAGTGCAAGAAGGCAGTAACTGTCTGAATACTAATTACATTAATCTTTAGACATTTGCAAAGAAGCGATCAGCCATGGGACGTAATGTATTCGTCTGATGTAATTTGCTTTTGAGCACATGGGCTATGTTCGGTCAGGTTCGTTTATGTCCCTGCAGGTCAGTTTAGCACGGAGTTGAAACCTCAGTCCGTCACGTTAAGTGTCTCCGGTGTTCTGAGTTCAATCAGGCGCTCTGATGTATACGATGAGCTATTTTCCCGGTGGTCAGTAATCAGTTTTATTGAAAAGCTGTAGCTGTGTTTGGAACGGCTAAATTAATACTGGGGTTTTCATAAACAACATGAGGGTGATAGGCATCACGTTTTATTGATGCCCACTTGTTACACATTACAGATGTTACAGTCTTAGGTAATGGTTATCGTGATCACGGATACATATAACCGACCATGTTGATTCTGCTGTGTTGCTTGCGGTGCACTGGAGGTCACACAGGGTGCACCTAACGTCAAATGATGTGTGCGCAAAAGTAAACCTTTATGAATGAAACATTGTAACCGGAATCATCGCTTGCACAAGAGTATGCATGTGTATATGTTGGGTATTTAATAAATACATCTTTTGATCCATCTGACAAGTGTAGACGTGATTAGGCGTGGTTTTTGTTCAGCTAAGTAAGGCCACAGTAATTAACTAAAAGGTTAGGACACTGGCTGCGTGCACTCATGTTAACGGCTTGTATGCACATTGTGTTATGTTTTGTTTTCAGAAGCTGTACAAAGGATAGAAAGTACAGTTCATCGTATGTGATTGCTGAATTATTCGCAAGACAACAGAATATTCCGTTTTCTAGGTCCACCCTACCCGGAGTCAATGACTCAAATGTTTTATTCACTTAACAGTGACCGGCTAGCCTAATCATGGGGCGCGGATCTCTGATTCCGATTTCTACTGCATCCAGTAGGTGTATTTTGGAAAATATTGTTTTTTGACCGTATTTAATAATACGCCAGCGAGTACGTTCAATCTTTGGCCAATCGAAGTGCTCTTTGTTTGAGCGTACCTTTCCTCATTCCCTTTTTTCTTACACGGAAGCCAGGAGTGTTGCGACTATGGCAGTAGTTCTGTTGTATACTTATAGGTTTTTACCTCACTACCTAAGTATGCCTACACGGTCAGTAATGCGGTATACAGTTTCAAAATACAACAAGCGACTGTTTCTTGTATGACTGTTTCCCGTCGACCTGTTTGACATGAAACAGTCGGAAACTTGATCAGCATGACCTTTCACGTCAATGTAGTATGCAAGCATGACCATTATATTAAAACAGTAGAATAGGTTAGGTTGTTGAGCCAGGGGCTCCGGGTAAGGTCTCCCAAACCACTCTCCGCCCTCGGTATTACCAACCTGGAAGTGTCCGAGGTTATCGTTGATCTGATAGATCTGCCCAGTTATTTTCAGCGATTCCTCCCCATGATTCTACTACGTCTTTATTGAAGCCAAGACAGCTGATAAGCATTGACTACTTTAACGTCCTCACCCTCCGGTTAGCAGACTACTCTGGCGAGCACTGTTTCGAGTATGGAAACTAACGCGTGTTGTGTCTCCGAACGACGACTTTACGATCTCAATGTTGTCATTTACTTGGACTCACCCTTGCCCAGTATGATGGATTAGCGGTTCCTTCTGTGGGTCTGGTGCCGATGAAACCGAATCTCGTCACCAAGCCCAGGGCATTGATCACATTGAGCTGTAAGGTGGCGCAAAAGCTGTTGGACTGGATTCTAGTGAATGACCGCTTGTGTGCCTTCAAACTGAGGAGTTCGATGCAAATCTGTCAACATAGACAGGAATGACGTTTATTTGTTCATATGCGTTCACGTGCATTTTCTATCAGTGACTAACCGGGCTCTGTTTCCCATTTTTTTGTAATTTCACTGACCGCCGACAAGGTTAGGTTACATGTAAAAAAGTGGTTCACACATCCACTGCTTGTTCCGGCAGCTTGACAGATAGGTTGAGCACCTCGTGGAGGAGTTCAACTGTCCCTAGCCGGTCCATTGAACTCTAGACAATGGAGACTATGTGGTTAGTTGTGACATTCCTGATGATCCCTCGACGTAATCCGAAGGGGCTTCACTACTACTCAAGCCCATATCCAATTAACAACAATTTAGATGTGACCGTTCTGTTAACTGCCTTTCAAGTTGTGATTTTCCATCGATGGAAACAGATATCTGTTCAAAGTGTTCATAAGACTACATATTTTCGCGATCTATTTCAGCAAATATATAAAATTATTTGTAATGATCACACATGTTTTCATCAGTTTGTGGTAGTGCACGTTTTCGGTTCTTGATGAATTGTGGAAATAATCTGTTTCTATGCTCTAAATGATGCCGTTTTTCTGGTGTGATGGCACTTCAGAAACCCGTCTTCTTGAAACCACCGAGTGCGCTGATTGCCACACCCCATAAAATGATCCCACTTGTACAGAAGCTGTCGCTTTTGACACCTTGTCTTTCATGGTGTCGACCATCTCATCAATGTTTGCAACGATGCCGTATAGGTGGGGGTTTAGTTTGTTTTTACACAGTCACAAAGTCAGTGATGCATGTGAGCACTGGACTCACCGTTCAGTCGATTCCAGTGGGTTCGACCCTCTCCACGTTTACTGATGTGCACACACCCTCACACAGACATACGCACACACTAGCACCCGATCTAATAATGTCAAGGTGCACAGCTCATGGAAATCATGTGACTTTTGCGTGCAATTAACTGTTGATCCAATTGAAACCCCTTCTTCTCAGGGGTTCTCACCTCACTTGTCAATGTTTCATCTCGCATTGTCACATCAGCTTCTTGTCGGGTCATGCACCTTGTGATGATGTACGCGAACACCCTTTTATGTGTGCTGGTGCTACACAAAATCGATCCCGGAATTTGTGTTAAGTTGTTGCCAATCGCTACAGTGAACTCTTCATTTTTGATGTTCACTTTAATGTTGGTTTTCACCATCTAATAACTTCACGGTTATTTCGTTTCTCAGTCATACAAAACCAACCTTCGTCTTTACACGAGGAGGTCTCAAGCGCTGACGCAGTTTTCTAAGGAGACGAATTTAGTTCCATTGTGTCTATGGACGATATCTTTTGTGTGTCATGTCTTCTGATTAGTAACGACTATTTGGTCGGATAATCTAGGGAAGCAACGTTATGCGACTAGGTTCTTGCATCTTTAATAGTTTACTCACTTCGGATCGATGTATGCCAGCTATTTGTGACATCTAGGTATTCACTGATGGCGGTTTCTATAATCTTTGTCTTCATGAAACGTTTTTTACCTCACATTTTGGTGCAATCTTTAAAGTATTTGATCTGTTGACCGGCACTTTTTCCAGTGTTGCTTATTTGGTCGTCTGTTGAAAGATTTATCAGTCTGTCAATCTGCTTTGCTGTTTTCCTTGGCTATTCCACTTCTCGATCAGGTCGCGCTAGTCAGCCGTATGGTTATGACCCCAATCACGACGACCATGATGGGAGTGTANAATCGGAACAAAGTGGCTGTTTACACTCATCTTTTGACTGGATTTGGGAGCATTTAGTGGGAACAATCGCTTTGTTCTCGGGACCAAGGTTTCCGTCTTCTTTACCTCATGGCGAAAAGTTCCAACTCCGTCAACCGCATTGTTATTCCGTGGTGGATCCAGTGTATGTTTTTGGGTGCGTGAGTCAAGGGTTACAACCGTCATGACATTATCCTATCTCTAAACTTTTCCCTACCGGTATCTGAAGTATGCACAACTTTGGTCACGTCGATCGGTATCATGATATGGACTTTTATCACGGTTATTTTCCAAGCGACCAACCGAACTTACACCAGCCGCGGGATAATGCCACCCCACTACCACGTCTACCACCGCGGGTTTGATCCTGGCTGCCACTGTTATCCCTGCGTTAGTCTTGATAGCCTGGGAAGTATTCTTTGATTTCACATAGTGGTGAATACTGCGATGTAAAATGGAAGTCTTGATTTAACTGTAGGGTATGTTTTGCTGCTTTATAGCCATACAACAGTTATCTTGTCGGCGTGGCTCCTTCACGCCGTGCCACAGTATCTTATGGTCAAGTTGTAAGCCAATGTGAATGACTGAATTTTACCAAATAACAACCTGACCTAGAAATACTGATTGATTGGTTCACTGCAACCCGTTGCTTGATATGAATCGCATTTTCCAACCAATATGTATTTCGCCAGGTTGTTTTTTCCACTGCGCTCGTTTCGTTTTATTACAGAGAAAATGAGGAGAATAAGTGAGTAGTTTCAGGTTTCTTTCGCTTAAGAAGCCTCAGCGCTCATTGAAAGCAATTACCAGCACATGATCTTTCGCAAATCACCATGCCAAAAGCTGCAACAAATTTCCACTCATTCTATCAAAGGCCCGCTCTGTGCCTTGCCTGTTTTCCAGTTTTGCTCTTTGTGACCGTCCCAAGTGAACGATATACTGCGGGTTTATTGCTGGCCATTTTTACGGTACCTAACCATCCACTTTATAAGAAACCGAATCAACACTTGGCAGTTTAATTAACCCACAGAATTGCTCCAAAACAGCACCCGTGATTATCACATTTTTACTTCCTTCTCGGTTTTATTTGTTGATCTTTCTGCCTTTCGTAACATGACTGTATGTCAGTTTTGTTGACTCCGTTCCATTCTGCTAACCGACTGAATCGATACTTCATAAGTTCTAACAATAACGTTGTCGTGTGATAGCATACCGTTATCCACAGTGCTACGATTGGGATAGTTCACTAGTCTCTCGTTTTGTGCGCAGTTGTTTTTTCTCTCTGAATGTTTTCGCGCTACGTTGCTTATGTGCTTTTTTCGCTAATTCAATACCCGTGAACACTTCTCCAACGCTCAATTTTTGTAAATCTTTTGCAATACGGGCTTCAGTACAGTGGTCTAATTCGAAAGTCATGTTTACTGTTTCTCTAAGTAATTTCACATCACTGGAAGCAAGTACCAAATTTACTGAGCTTAGGGTTTTTATCAGCTGTCATAGTCATCTTCCTATGGAAATGTAGGAATCAATGTTAACATATAAATCTGAATGTTGGAATTACACTTGTTTCACAGGCAGACCTATACACAGAATCAATATTGAAAATAATGACCCGTACATTTCGCAAGCAAACAACTGAATTGTACGCGAGAGCAAGACTGCTTGCAGTGCCCCACGTTACTAGTCATCCCCATTTCGTAGACGATTTACTCAACCAACGATTAGCTAACACCCATCCTGCAAGACGACCACTGTACTCGGTTCGATTTATCAACTTCAAACAGCTGTTCGTCCACCTCATATTATGGGTCACTATATAAGGTCCAATCGAATTTATCGATCATCCACATCAAGAACGCTGTTACTGTCGGGTATGCTAGAAGTTTAGTTCTCACACACACATCTCCCTTGTAAATAGATAAGCTTAATAACCGCTTTGTTGTATATAGCAAACTCTTTCTCGCTAAGTCCAGACGTTGTGAACACAGTGAGGAACATATA
Source organism: Paragonimus kellicotti (assembly GCA_014220965.1). Lineage (NCBI taxonomy): Eukaryota > Metazoa > Platyhelminthes > Trematoda > Plagiorchiida > Troglotrematidae > Paragonimus > Paragonimus kellicotti. The sequence continues at coordinate 91,392 of LOND01000455.1, forward strand.
ATATAGAACTTCAACTGCAGTTTCTAGGGTCTTACCTAATCGTGTATAAAAAAGACGTCATTCAACCATTAACGCCTTACAGACTAGAAAACCAAATCGAGTTCTTGCGAAATTCCAAAGACGTAGTTTAGAAATTCGCCTAATACCAAATTTGGGACAATGTGCTCATCAAACGAATTTATGAACACTGCAGGTTAGTCTATTTCTGACTGTCACCACCGTATCATGCTAACCGATATCGACCAGCACTATTCGTGTCCATCCAGGCATCAACGGTGCATGTGACAGCTGTACTTCCGAGTCTATTCCATCTATCCGTCATCGTAGTAGCCAACTACCGCCCACGCAGGTTCACCTGATACTTAACTTCGTCACAGCCACCAGCATGAGAGACCGATCGTGTCATACGCGCTGTAAGCAGGGGAGGGAGGTGGACCTAACTACTAAAAATAGCTACGTCTATATTCAAACATACAACATCAAGGCGCCTACACCTTGCAAACAAACAACCGAGCTGTAAGTGAAAGTAAGGCGTCATCAGCAAGACAGCTTCCTTACGGCTTTCACTGCCCCGCATCATTAAGTGCACTCACTTCACAGACAACTCGGCCAAACAACGACAGCATTCACGCCACTGAGCTCGATTAGCCGCCATCTCACCTAACGTCTCAAGCCACCGACTCTGTGAGTCGCGAGGGCCCCAGCCCGGGAGACGAACCCGACCTACAGTGAGCCAACCCCTGTAACGAATCCTTTAGTCCTTACGCCGGTCATATCTCTGTCCACCTCGCACCTTAAGCAAGTCGGGTCTACTAGTCAAGGAAGATACTATGGAAAAGCTGTGATAGAGAAAGCTGCAGTTCACCCAGATCTGAAACAGTGGTAATGTGGTTGGTAACCCCACCGTGAAATCCTGGAATGAGAACAAGTGTCTGTCATCTGGCACTTGGGCAAACGCGCTCAGTTAACACAACAATCGTGAATTCTCTGTACCATGCATTACTAAGTGTCGTCCAAGGTCAGCAGTACAACAAGTTCTAGAAGGATTTCA
>LOND01000455.1:102647-136328 GCA_014220965.1 Paragonimus kellicotti
TATCGATTTCTGCGCCGTTCTCAAGTTGTTCAGTATGGAGCATTGTTATATTAGCTATCGACATCAATTACCTTATATAGCTTCCATTTGTGGTCAACCTATCATGAAGTTGTGCTATTCGATCGTACCACCACCATCATCATCATCATCATCATCATCATAGACAGCAATACATCAGTGGTTCACACTGATGCTTAACTGCCACACAACCACGAAAAAAAAATCTATATGGAAGAGAAAAGAAAAGAGGAGGGGAGGGGAAGTGGACCTAACTACTAAAAATAGCTACGTCTATATTCAACATACAACATCAAGGCGCCTACACCTTGCAAACAAACAACCGAGCTGTAAGTGAAAGTAAGGCGTCATCAGCAAGACAGCTTCCTTACGGCTTTCACTGCCCCGCATCATTAAGTGCACTCACTTCACAGACAACTCGGCCAAACAACGACAACATTCACGCCACTGAGCTCGATTAGCCGCCATCTCACCTAACGTCTCAAGCCATCTTTGCATATGCTATTGCAGATGACCTAACGGAAGTGACACCAACTGGGGATCACAGGACTGCAGGTTCGAGTCCCAGTCACCTCAGTGGCTTCCGTTTAGGTTTGTATCTATGTAACCGGGTATGACATATAGAAGAAATTTCTGTGATGTAAAGGATGAAGACTTCACCTTTGTAGCTTTCTGACATATATTTTCACTCTCATTTGCTTCCGTTGGGTTTCTTCGCGCATGAACACTTAGTTTTACCTGTAGGTTATTGTACGGAAGAATTCTCTGTTCCTGTTTTATTACATGCTTGTTTCCGTTTCTTAGGGGACGTGGAAGTCGTTGTGTACGGTATCGGTCTGACTGAAGAGGTAATGCGACATGCGGCGGTCCTGGTCGATGGAATTACGGTGCAGCGACAAGATTGGTTCATTGAGGAATCCTCCTCTGGACAACGAGGTAATTACGAGCTGCGCATTGTGATGCCCGAACGACCTACCGGGCGGTGTTATATTGAGCTGGAGACCATGAGTCACGGTCGTCTTCGGTGTCCGCAGGAGTTCCTATACGTTCAAGCCGCAGCTGCTCCGTCGAGCGGGGTGAGCAAAATGGGCAGTAGCACCGACTTACGCTGTGAGTATCTATAAGTTTCTGTGTCCGTTTAATGCAATGATTCCGTAAATGCAGTGAGGCTAAGGAGCTTCTATTGTCGAGGACATCGTTGTTCACTGCATTTCAGTGCCATTGCTTTTTTTATTGCTTTTATAACTCCATCTGGCGAGTGGATGGTGTTTACACCGATGTGTAAACATATCTGGTGATTCAGGACTAACTAACTCCCGGAATGTGACCAAAGTGCATGGTTTCCAGTCATTTTTTACATTTACTTATTGCGTTACTTCTGTACAGGCTGTTGCGTACAGATATCGGTTGGTACGCTTTGAAGTATTGAAGTGGTGTCATGTATATCGCTCGCCATAGTCACAACCGTGTTCATCATCACCGGGTTTGTCATATATGAAGAAAAATAACGAAAAATAGGTGTGGATAGAATCTTACTTAATTCACGTGGAATTTTGTCCACATTGAAACGATCGATTTTGAAGGGTTTTCACCGTGAGTTAACAACACTTATTTTCCACTACCACCTATGTACGTTCGTTTCATTGGATCGATTAACTTTTTCAGAATCGTTTACTGCAGACTTACTGAATTAGTATGCATGTGAACATAGTGTCAGCACCCTATCTCAGGCTAGGATCTACGAATAACTGTTCACCAGATTCAGCATAAAAACGATTTATTTTTGTTCAACTTCCTCCGGACGAGTTAATGGAAGACCCTGGCTGTTATATTCAAAGAAGGTCGATGAGGATGTAGAAAATGGATTAATGGATTGCATTCTTCTGAGGTTATTACTGTCTGGGTCAAGTTAAACCATTTCTGGTGATTGCGTAGCATTTTCCTGGAGCCAAAAAGACCCAACTGAATGTCGACCGTTGGTTCCGTACTAGTGTTGCCAGTGGTTGTTCGGTATGGCTGTTCATTATGAACAACGTGAACCGCCTCCACACATTGTCTTCTATCGATGCGGACAGGTAGACAACGTTTTGGGTAAGAAGGCGGATATTGAGTCATTCGAGATTATGCCGTCAGTTGTGAGTGAGCCGTGCGTTTAATTGCTGAGATTATTGGCTAAGAATATCATTAATCGCTTGTCACACTGAGCACAGCTCGTCGATGCTACAGACAAGTTACGTGAAATTCAGTGCACAACAAACATTTATTGATGTGAAGGCGGTGAAAGTCGTAAGGAAACTGTCTTGCTGATGACACCTTTCACTTACAGCTTGGTTGTTTGTTTGCAAGGTGTAGGCACCTTGATGTTGAACGCCTGAACATATACGTAGCTATTTTTAATAGTTAACTACCTTCCTCCCTTCTTTTTTCTTCTTCCTGTACAGGGTTTGATTTTTTTCCTTCATGGTTGTGTGGCAGTTAAGCATCAGTGTGAACCACTGATGTATTGCTGTCTATGATGATGAAGACAAACAGACGGTGATTTGGCACAAAATTGTTGATAGTTACCAGTAAGAGAAAATATCTAATAATCGAGTCCGGAGACGTGAAGGTTTCCAGTTTCATTGATTTCTTTGTAGAATAAAGGTAACAACCTAATCGGGGGGTGTTGCAAACAGATGCTGATTTAGACTTTTGCAATTTGGTTGTTTGTTCAGAAAGGATGAACATTTTAATGCCAGTTGTTTATTTCCCTTAAACTAGAACTCATCATCATCATCATCATCATATCAGCCATGAGCCTGACCAAAAGGTACTGTGGCTCGGGCTGCCGCTCACCTCAACAGTGACGTGGAATATCCTAGAAGAACGTTACTAAGAAGGTTGAAAATTAATAGAAGTCTAAGCAAAAGAACTAGAAATGGTATGGATGCAGGTACGCCATTGACTGCGACACACCGCCATCTCGGATAGCGTCTCCAACCAGCGGTTTGAGTGATCACGAGGACCCTATCCAGGCAGGCAACACCTGTCTGGATCAACTGACGTTTTACTGTCGATGACAACGACGCTGATGACACGCTTTGACTTTCGTAGTATCCACATGGCACCGTCAGTATTCAGACGATCTCAGCTCTACCTTATGTTGATCACTTTGTTTAACATTTTCCCTCGTTTAGCGTACAATACTTTTCAATCTGTTGTGGCCCAGTGATACTGCTTACTCATAGCGGCGGGTTCGAATCATGGCTACTGCAACTCGTCCTGGTTGCGTTTGGGATATCTGACAGTATATACAAGTTCTCGTACATAATGTAACGTGTCACATCACACCGGTGTGTCTTATAGATCGGAGCTGAAAACTTGTTCTCTCCGTAGGCGTGATTCATTCCTTTGTTGTATACATGTATAGGTTGGTACGTATGAACGTATTTGTACCAATACACCTCGCATCTGTTTTTAAGTCTCATGCGCGAGACTGTTTACGATCATTTTTGGTGTTGTCTCAGTAATCAATATCGGCAACAGTACATCAGTGGTTGACATTGGTTCTGAACTGCCACACAATCATGACATAAAAACAAACCCTTGCTTAAATGGTAAAAACCCTATGTTTAATCGAAACGTTCGACATAAATGTGCTTACTACATCTTGCAACCAAATAACCAAATCACAATTAGTAGTACCAGGACGGCATCCACAGTATAGCCCTTTTGCACCGTTCACTACCGTCTGTCCATGATTGTTATTATCCGCACTCATATATATATATATATATATATATATATATATATATATAACTCTAGCGTAGAACTGCTTCCATCTTTACTTCATGCATGTCTCTCGTAAGCCTCAAAAAGATGCCTGTTTGTTGACGGAGCAGCTAGTTTTAGCCTACTGTATCATTGGTTGTACAAGTTATTCTTGTTTGCACAAACATTTTCCATCCGTTGTTCTTATTTTTGGTTAATCCGTATTAATAGTGTTCCACTCCATTGTGCGGATCAACTAGAGTCAAGGAACCTTTTGGGAGTGATCACTATGAACAACGAAACGGGAGTAGCATATGGAATAGGTTATTGCCTGGATAATCCCATGAGATAGATAACAACGTAATCACAAATTGTGAATCCCCTAACGTTAGATTCACACTGCCTAGGCAGGGCTTGACTATCACACAAATTGTTGTTCGGGGCCGCTGACAGTGTTCTAGTTTTCCTTTCCTTTTTTGATTACTTCTAGACTGTCCAACATCACTGTTCTACTTCACGGGAGCTTGAGCCACAATCCCCTTTGGTTAGGTTGGTGGGTACGCAAGCCCGTACGTGTAAAGCTAAAACAAGCGTTTGTCGAAGGCAGGAAGAGCCACATGGGACTACACACACCATGAATAATGTTCACACACCTCACACAAGGTTTTAGTAAAGCCTCGTTTCTGACACAACTTTAGCAAGAACTGGAACGTTTCAATCAAGCTCCGATCTGCAGTACACAACCATTTATAAGAAGTGGAAGGTACACTAATACTACCACCCAGTGGACCACAGCATGTCATACATACAGTTGAATAAGTCATATGCTGCGTAGATCAAAATGTCGTTTATTAGCATTTTCGCTCGAAGGATAGAACCAAGATTCAGCAGGATGGAATTGGACATTGATGGGTTATTCTGGACATGATTGGTTGCTGTACACTACTTATTTCGCATTGGAGGTCATCATATTCCTCTACAATAGCACGTGGATACTAACCATTGCTTCTTTTCTACCATACCACTATGAGAAACGTAAATAAATCTAGCCTTAGCTTCTAGAGTTGTATAGTAGGAAAGAGACGGTACGTGATGGATAAAATTCTTTTGTCTGAACTAGACTATTCAACATCAGGATGCCTACATCTATCAACTTGATTTCATTTTACAGGCACAACCGAATTGGAGGCGAGTGTTTGGCGACATCCGCACGACAAATTTCTAGCTACTGTTCCCCTTCGTTATTTGCACTCGTTTCACTTATACCATAGTTTATCCGCGTTAGCGTTCATGCCACTGAATGTGATTAGCTGTCATCTCTTCTGACCTCCTTAGCCACCGACTGTATCACTTCCGAGGGTCCCAGCTCGAACGACAAATACGATCCACGGTGATCAATCTACTGATAGTTGTCCATATTTTTCTGTGACGAGTCATCAGTTTTCCACCTGCAACTTCCATCTGGTCGTCTGCGATAACAGCACAGTGTACTCTGTGTGGATGATGATCAGTTGACATTGTTTGACACATGGCCCACTCACCTAAATTTATACATCCTTAAAGACTATTCAACTTATCTTGTTTGTCCCTCCTTAAAAATGTTCGTTTCATAACCTCTTCGTTTATTAGCCATTGGTACTCCAGTGACATATGTCTTAACGGATTGAATCATATAACCACAAACTGTGGGCACTGTTTACCTTGTGCGGAGAATGTGAAATTTGAGCAATCAAATATGGGCTTTATGTCAGCCTGTTATCTGGAGTTTATCTGAATGATAACAACACAGTTATCTGTCGGTCGCCCAGTTATCGTGCTACTCGCTGGGATTCGCGAGGCTATTCGTCATCTTGAACGTTTTGTGTGTTTGGATGATATTAGCCTTGCTCATCACTGGCTGCCGTTCGAATTTAGTTTTCTTTTTTCCTTACTTTTGCGGTGTTCATTTGATCCTCAACAAGCGCAGTCAATTTGTTGAATGGCACGTTATCTGGGAATGGTTTTTATTTCACTAATGGTAAACAATTCATATAGAAAATGTCCTTCTTTCCTGTCTTCAAATTTTGATAGCTGTATACCGTCTGACTAATTGACAACTATTACGAATCCTCTCTGAATTCTTTGACACTATAAATGATTAAACGGTTTTGTTCCTCATTAGATTGCGTTTTGGTGTGTAAACAATTAAGTTCATTTCAAATTAACACTGTTCGTTTACGTCTCTGCTTATTATCGATATCGCTACATGGTGCGCATGAACTTTAGAGTTTGAATGTTTCGTTGGTTTGATTATTTTCGTTTCGTTTTGTTTTGCTTCTAGTTATTCGTCATCTTTACTGAAAACGAATTCTGCTGCCACCTAAACTGAAGTCTTCCGTATTTTCTCACCGTTTTCTCCTTTTTTCATAAGCTGTGCCAGTACGAGTACCGCCCAAACCGGACAACCCCGTAGCTTCCGAATTGAACGCGCCAAGCAGCCTGAGTCGTATGGGCTCGCAACGTAGCAGTTTATCGGTAGTCGACCGGCGAAGCACTCGTCGTGACCGTCGTGTCTTGGGAGCCCCTTCTGACAAGGGGCCAGAAAAGAACACGTCCGAATTACGTGAAACAGACGATGGATCCAGAAGTAAGGCTGAACTTCATCGCGTTGACCTTGTTGATCATGATGCGTCTTCCGTAAACCCCATTAATATCACTTCAGCTTTAGACCGCAAAGAGTCTGTTACATCTGGTTTTGTACGCCGTGGCTCACAGCGTGGCTCTTTAATCATGCTTGATCGTCGGAGCACCCGTAGACACAAACTAAACCCACTGACGGAAACCGAGTCCGAGATTCCTCTGGTTGGCAAAGAACACAATGAAGCACCGGGCTCTTTCCATGCAGTCACTTATTCGGAGGGTGCTGAAAGCTCATGTAAAACTACCGTGTCTCCGCAGACCTCATTTCGTAGAACAGGATCACAACGGACACCGATTGTAATGCTTGATCGTCGTAGTACTAGAAGAGGACGAACCCAACCGAGCGATGGTGCGGATTGCAATGCTAAAGAGGAGACTAGTGAAGGCCCAGAAAAGAACAAAATTGATTCGAACGAGTTCCGACCAGTTCAGCCACAACAGTCATCCATGTCAATGTATGATGTATTCGAAAAGTGTAATGTAAAGCCAGTTGCCGGTACCAACCCAAATATGACATCTGTGTCTAATGCGCATAGTCCATCAACGTCCCCAAAAATGGCCGATGAGGCCGAATGTGAGGTTGCCCGGGAACACTCGACTACACCCGTCGTAAACCGTATCGTCCCCCCATCCGAATTATTTGATGTAGCTCCTTCTTGGAAGACAAAACAAAAAAATACCTATTGACTCAACTCCAAAGGTTTCAACAGTGGACGTTGAAACGTTTAAATCAAAATTAGTACCGAGTGAAAGCTCCCATGAGCCAATTGAGATTCCGGAAGTCAGTGCGTATATGGCTTTATCTGATGTGAACGCAACGAGTAAGGTTACTTCAGAACCCGCGTCTTCTACCGACCTAACGGTTCGAACTAGTCAACTTAATCTGTCCTCTGTAAATTATCCAACGGTTCAACCGAAACAGTCTAACTCTCCCATGGTGGTTCGATCCAGTTCGACGAAATCTTCGTTGCGTGTTTCGTCCAACTCCGTATCGGATACCGATGCACTTCGGGCGTCAGTCAACCAACACTCTGACCCTTCTTCTTCTTCTTCTTCTTCGTTTGAAGATGAAGTTTCCACTGAGGATGGGATTGAGGAGGCTTTGAAGTCCGCAAACTACAGTGGTACCGGCGAACTCGTCCCTGAGTCACCAAATGTACAACGACAATGTTCGTGGTGGTTCCCAACATGTTTTTTTCCTTTTTATGTGCTGTTGATTGTTTAATCTGAAGGTGAACTTAGTTACCGATCGAGGGTGCTGTTGCTACCTGGTTGCGTTTGGTGTGTCCCGATACCATATGTTTGCACGCGCTTCTAGCTTACAACACACGAATTGCATGGGTGTACATAGTGCACGCTACCGGTGTGATTTTGATTTCCGTTTACTTTAAATATGACCATTTATAGTTCACCATTTATCTCCGCTGCAGGGGCAACAGTTCATATAGCCCCAGTTAAAATTTCATTTTCTTATACATATTTCTATAAATACAATAAACGACAGTCTCGGAAACTGTCTGCACCGTTGTATCCGTAGTCCCAGTTATCTGTTATACCTATCAGTTGCATTGTCCGAATGGCAAAGAATCGATTCAATTGGGCCACTGTAAAATTAACTAAAAGGTATCGGGGCTCCTGGGTAGGTCGATCAAACATTCGCCCGACTATTTGGTACGTGATCGTGGTGTCGGATCCCGGCTGCTGCGACTGCTCCTGTCGAGATTTGAGCAACTGGTAACACTCAGCAACGCACCTATAACTTTGTGTATCTCGTGTCGGTGACCATCCTTCATGTGCAAAAGCTGGAAACTTTTTCTCTGTTTCCAGATGGCTTCCAGGTATTTAGACAATATTTCTGAATGCTCCTACCTTATCCAATGTAGCTTTTGTGATACGATGGTTCACATTAAGCCCTAATTTCGGTTCACCAAGACTTACATTGTGTTGAGGTTGGCCAGTCGTATGTGGGGTCATGTAAAAGTGTAACTCTGAAAAATTACACTCAGTTTTATTGAAGGAATTTTCACGATCAGGGGCAACATACGACGTAAACAAAGTGATTTAGTCCTGAATGCTTCCACTTGGAATATCACTACAGAAAACAGTTTTACAGCAGGTTGGTTGAAAATGAAGTTTTCTATTTTTCAATCAACTGAATGCAGCGAGTCCATATACTCAGTCGTCAATCCGCGTCGTCCTTTTCGCTTCAGTTTAATTTTAATCCATTTCTTTTTTAGTTCACTCATTCACACTCGTATAATAATGTGTTTACACAACCAACTGGCGGATAGTTTGGGATATCCCCTGAGTTCCCCGAATTTCAACCGTTTCCATCTACAAGTATTTCGTTTGGGGTTGATTCTTTTTTGTCACGTTTGCATAAAATTTTTGCTATTCCAAGCAAATTCTGCTTTCTGTTTGTGAATACCTCTCAGTGCTTAGTATTTGATGTATATATGTCATCACCATCACAACGGCCTTGAACCAGACTAGAAGGTACTGTGGCCTGGGGCACCACTCACCTCAACCGTGACGTAGAATATTCTAGAGCAAGACTAAACTGAAGAAATATAAATAATAGGTCGCTAGCCGCGGCACACTGCTATCTCGGATGGTCTTTCTAGTCGCTCCTTGTTCTTTGCACATTGCCTCTTTTTCCTCTCACCTTCCGTGATATCTATCCCCGTTATATTTGTTGGGGTCGTGATGTTAGCTACCTATACTTGATTGGCCTGTTACACGTGTCATGCTAAGAGATTGCCTGACTGGGAACGATCTCTGGGTTATCGTTATAGAGTTATCCCACTTTTTATTAGCTTGTGTTCTCTGGTTAGTATTGGAAGTTCCGCGTAACTATTGTGACATACTTTGATAACGCAACCTCACTAAGTTCGATAGGTACACAAAATGGCAGTAAACTTATGAAATAAAGAAAAAAATGATGAGACGCGGGCTGCATAGTGGCGCTTTACATTTTTAAATGTGGGAATCTGAGATCTCGTATATAAGTGGTTTTCAGTCCGCTTTTAGTACACTGATATGGACGCACCTCACTCAGTCGTCCCGTTGACCTTTGGACGTCTATGTAGCCACGTACTGGTTTCTTATTAATTCTGTTCACTTATTGCTGTTCTGATTCTAGTAGTCTTGTAATGCATATTGATTGGGGGGTGGGGTGGTGATCTTACGTTTAAGAAGTTAAGTAGGCGATTGTCTGGAGAATTTGTGAACAACCAGTTTAGACGATATTAGACTTGGAATGTCGGGTTTAGGACTTAGTCGCCTTAGCTGCTCATATACACGTGTCTGACTTCAGGAGTCTTCTATATGTGACACTAAGGTTTAGGCGGTATTCGCTAACCTAGAACACCTCTGGTGACAGAGAGGCATCTCTGTGGGTCGCGTATATAGGGTGAACTTAGGGTCGTATTACGTTATGGCTACGGAATTTGTCCACTCAAAGTAGAAGACGTGCACCGTTTCCAGGTATTTGACCATCTATGTTTTAACTGACTTGAATGACTAGGCCTAATACTAAGGATACCAGATAGTTTTCTGTCACATGGAGCAACCTTTGCCGATTCTGTGGCCGAGTAGCATAAGCTGTGAGTTGGACAGATGATTCGGCGTAGAGAAATGAAGTCGCTCACCGAGAGGATGGCCGCCGTAGGTCGGGTTCATCTCCCGGGCTGAGGCCTTCGCTATTGACGGAGTCAGTGGCTGGAGACGTTAGGTGAGATGGTGGCTAATCGAGCTCAGTGGCATGAATGTTGTCGTTGTTCGGCCGGGTTGTCTGTAAAGTGAATGCATTTATTGATGCGGGGCAGTGAAAGCCGTAAGGAAGTTGTCTTGCTGATGACGCCTTACTTTCACTTACAGCCCGGTTGTTTGTTTGTAAGGTGTAGGCACCTTGATGTTGAATGTTGGAACATAGACGTAGGTTATTTTTGTAGTAGTCAAGTTCCTTCCTCCCTCTTTCCTTCGTTTCTTCTCTGTTCTTGCATACAATTTGCTTTTTTCTTCATAGTTATGTAACAGTTAAGGATCAGTGAGAACCACTGATGTATTACTGTCTATAATGATGATGGTGATTATGATGATCTGTGATACTTGCCGTGTCATGCGCGCGTGTGTGTCAATTTCTGTTTGATGTGTGGATTGAGATCTGTACATATTTTCTTGTTAGTCTCAGCCTATTCATCATCTGTTGCCTGTTGGTGTAAAATACGCCGTCAGTTCATTTTTTGATGGAAAACAGTCCAATGTCATTGTTTATTGGGGTTTCTTTACTATCAAGTTGAACATCACTCGCTTTTGATCTCAGTCTTCGTATTCAGACGGACTTTCCAGCCAGCCACTTTCAAAAGGAAGCGCTAGGCTCGAGTTTCACCCTTGTTACAGCTCACCTGGTATCCAGATGATCTGATAAACTAATCAGCACTCATGGAAGAAATTGGTTTGGCTCTCAGTCACACCTAATATGAAGTCAGAGTTGCAATGCTCGAGACGGTTTCTTCATAAATGAGTAGCCGAAGTTCCGTCAGAGGTCGTGACAAGACCACTATTTATTGTACTTTCGCTTTCTCCTTTTCCTCACTGCGATTTCAAATTATTGCTGTCAAAATCTACAGTACATCGGGTCAGGCTTGTAGGTGTTCTGTTATTCGCTCTTCGTGAATCTTTGGACTCCTCTGATCAGTTTCTTATCCCTTTGCACTTTTCTTGGATGATGCAGTACGTGCTCGCAGTGCTTGCTACGCAAATTATGCTTGCTTGATCGCACGCACTAGTAATTACACATCTTTTGCTCAGCTTAAACTCACCGTAACTGACTGCTGGTGGTTAAGGTGCGTGTGCGCAAACTGCTGTTTGATTTCTGTGCTGCACTCTCTGCTAACCCCGCTCGCCCACCCCTTATTTCCTCACAGGTCTGCGCCCAGAGTACGATCCCTATGGCAAGGAGCAGAGATCACCTACAGAAAAATCTGGTCTGAGTCAACCCCTATCAAATGTTGACAGTGGCCTTAGTAGCATTCCGGAGTCAGTCGATCCGTTCACACGGGTAAGCCCTCAGCGACCCAGTGCAAACATGTTAGATCTGCGTACAGATTGGCTAAGCGAACGTCCACCTGGAGACATAAGTTCAACGGCAGCGCTAGCCGGCAAGCCACAGCACAGTGGAGACCAACCACGAGCAGCAAGTCGATCGATTGATCCTGGCAAGAAACCCGAGGTAACTGACTCATCTGAGTCATCCGAACCAGATGAGCCACTCAAATCTTCCGACAGCGTTCTACGAGATTCTCGCCGAAGTGATGCTTCCGGCCAATCGACCAGTAAGCTTTTATCCCCGTTCTGTTATGGTACTCGGTGCCTTGACTCGCTCATTAGAGTGTTCCCGGCTACTGACAATAGGCCAACAACTAAAGCTTTCACGCACACTCCAAGTGCACTTCTGTTGATTGACTGTTAAGATTGGCTTTGCTCACCCTTTCTTGCAGGCAGCTGTTTCAGTCGCACTGTTTCATCCAAATGGGTATATTTTCAGCATTTATCGTCTGTTTGAGGAAACCCCTTCGAATCTCTGTATCACAAATCAACGTGCAGTTGGACACTTTGAGTTCGCCCGTTTTTTCAAGGTAAATTGTGCCTTGTAATGAGCGAACTGAGTCATTGCATCCGTTGTTGGCTATAAACGGTCGCCATGTTCAAATAGGGAAACTGGGAGTCGACAGCCACGAGATGACTCGGTCATTTCGTTTGTTCCCCTTCATCTCCTACTCCTTTGGAAAATAATTAGATTGGAGGTTTGCAGCACTCACCTCACACGTAATCCACCATGCACATTGTATACAGTTCGACGAAAACTGTCAACATAGTTTGTAGCATTCAACTCACCCGGTTCAGTTCCGTTTTTGAAGTCTAACACCTTCTATTCAGCTCGCTGCACTTTTGCCTTCGTACCAAAACTCCATATTCTCTCTTACTGGGTGACTGAAGAAATTTATCGTCGTTTGCTATTGTTCGCATTCCGTACGCGACCTATGACGAATGTGGATCATTGATACTATCGACGTTTTCATCCTACCCCCCTCCGCGTGTGACCTGCATCGGTTTGTTGGACTCAGCCCACTTCCAATGGATTAGGAATGCTGGTTGACAAAGGCACCTAGCAGTCGATTAGACTTTTGCATATGGACGAGATTTCGCCCGGGCAAGTTGTCTGGATAGGCACGCTTGTGAAACTTTAATATGAGCACTTCAATGATGACATGTACTTTCCAACACTACAAAGGAACGTTGATTCGGTCAGTGTGTTTGTTACTATCCAATCAACTGGAAGAATTAGGTTGGACTTTTATAGTCACACCTTCAGCAAGTCGAGCTACAAGAACTTACTGCTAGATCGACTACTCTCAACGTCGTCCTGTTAGAATCACGTGACAGTACAGCTGGATACTGACGCGATAAGTTGGGGTGACTTTGTAGAGGCATTCAAGTCACTTCATAATAATAACTACTTACTATGCATGGATTTGTCCTCCGATCGTAACCTCATAGGAGGCCTTTAAGAACTCGCTGACTTGAGGGCTTCAAGGTCTACTAAACTGCAAGCGCTAACATATCTGATATTTGTAATTTCGAATGCATAGTCGTGGGTAAAACAAGGGCACGTTATGGAGCTTTCCAGTTGCACCCAGCGAAGTGTCGACGCACTGATATCACCTAAAATGGACCAATTTCGTATTACTGTGTACGAGTACAGAGACATTAAGCCTCTCAGGTCAGGATTTGTACTGACTGCCTTGACACTTCTGTTGTCAGTCGTGTACAACGCTCAGAATGTATGGTTTGGTCCAATGAATCGATGAGGATGTGAGGATGTCACATGACGAAAGAATCGTAAATATTCAGTGTGGATCATCTCTGGGAGTCAGGAGCAAGAACCGTGCAGCTTTTGTGGCTACCGTGCTTTTGATATCCTCACTTCATTTAGTAAAATGTATCCCGGTGTCGCATGTTGGCCGTGATTGCCCACCACTCTACGTAGAAGGGACAAGTTGCAGTAACTCGACGGTAATAGTTGTGCGATCACGACGTTTTGATGTTGCATTTGTACGTGTTCCGACCCCACGTTCGCTCACTTGACACTTCATTTGCTTGCATATTCGGTTGATGAGGTGATTGAATCATCAAAAAACTTTCGTCTTTTGATTTCACTGTCAATCTTTCAGATGTAACAAGCGTGTACTTCATATTGAGAATCCACACCATGACGGCAGCTACTGCCACAGAAAGCCTTGGAGTTTAAAATTAACTTTTATAACATGGTCTGTCTAATATCAGGATTTGTCCTAAACAACAACCATTAGTGTTGGTTCTTTCTTTTGCTGGTGATTTTTCATCTTTCCTGCTTTTCATTTTAATTTTGTTATAATCATCAGTTCCAACATTATGGCTTCGTGGTTCGTGAATACATCAAAACCTTTGCCATCTTGTGTCTTGAGTTGTCCGCTTGAAACAGGTCACCACATTTAACCATTCAACGCAACGTGTGTTCATTACCGATCGCTGATACCATTACTCAGTCTGATGACTCATTCTGTTCTTGGTTGATCCTAGAAACTAGATGTGCTTCTCTCATCCAGCTACATTTAATTCTGTCGACTTTATTCAACAAGGGCGATGGGTACTGGAAGTGTTATACCATTTTAGGATAAAACACTATGACACTACAACGCATACAGTACGATATGGGTGATCAGATAATGTCTTCTTAACCATCCGCTATATTGGTTAAGAAACTTATGCACTATGAATCGTGACCATTGAGTCTTTCATCTTGCTGTCACCATGAGCTGTTGACGTCTTGCTTTGGTTTGGAAAAGTTGAAACCAAAGCATAATTATGGATAACCATTGGTTCAAAAACCGGACTAAATTGAGCATTTGTGAATACACATCAATTGGACAGAAACAACTCTTGGGCTGGTAAAATGTGTCCTAAACAGCCACTCTGACAGGCGTTATTTGCTGGGGCGGGGATGAACTGTGGTTGATGTTGTTCTTAGACGTTGCATAAAATCCTGGTCTCACTCAGTAGCCGACACTAATTCTCTCCGGAGTGTATCTTGCTCGCTTCATCATCATTATCATCATCATCATAGACAGCAATACATCAGTGGTTCACACTGATGCTTAACTGCCACACAACCACGAGGAAAAAAAAGAAAAAAAAAAACCTATATAGGAAAAGAGAAAGAGGGAAAGTGGATCCTAACTACTAAAAATAGCTACGTCTATATTCAAACATACAACATCAAGGCGCCTACACCTTGCAAACAAACAACCGAGCTGTGAAGTGAAAGTAAGGCGTCATCAGCAAGACAGCTTCCTTACGGCTTTCACTGCCCCGCATCATTAAGTGCACTCACTTCACAGACAACTCGGCCAAACAACGACAGCATTCACGCCACTGAGCTCGATTAGCCGCCATCTCACCTAACGTCTCAAGCCACCGACTCTGTGAGTCGCGAGGGCCCCAGCCCGGGAGACGAACCCGACCTACAGTGACCAACCCCTTCGTAAACGATTTCATTTGTCTACGCCAGGTCATCATCTGTCCACCTCGCACCAGTCGGCCGCAGCGTCGGCAAAGAGTGCTCGGTGTGGCAAACGACTAGCTGGCATCCTTAGTACATGACCTAACCATCTCAAGGTACTGTACAATGTAGCTTGACAGTGGTGAGCAACTGGTCCGAGGGTTCAGTGAAGAAATCGGGAGTTTATATATGTCGTTTGTTTTGGTTGCTGCATGATTTTGTCCCCTGTTGCTGTTCAAGACAAATCATGCAGTGCAGTGGGTAACCTATAAACTGGGTCCTGCTGTGTTCACATGAGACCGTCTCATGAGTGGTTGAGCCCCTCACAAGCAGCTGATTTCTAATTGTCATCATGGCAATCACGCCAAGAAATTTTAAGTTCGTTTGTTAGATCTTTTCCTGATGCGAAAATGTGCCGTATCTGTTGTACATTCATTCCTCGCATTAAATGAATCCTGTGAATTCGTCTTCGGCTGGACTGAACTAGATCCGCTGTTTCACTTATTCTAACGATGCGCGTGTCTGTTACCTTTGTACCCCCTGCCGAATCGTTTTCTGTCGCCGTCCATCTAACATTTGCACTATTCTCTCTGCGTTCCATTTGCATCTGCACCCTTCGCTGTGGTTCTGCCCATTACATTTTAGCTCGTTATTCGTTATCTAGTGATGTGTAAAGTTGTACGTGAGCTGAACACTGTCAAGTTGCGGTGATCCAAACTCGACCAACTAGTCTTAGTTTACAACTCTGAACACACCTGACCAGTTGTATCTATCCTCTTTTTTATGTGATGGGATTTAAGTAACAGGATTGATGATCATACTACAAGCGTTCTTCCCAAAGCTCCTTAGTAGCTAGTGCATGATTTCTCCGGTGGTTGTATGTGCCATTTTGGGAATGCTCAGATGTTTGTGCGAATTGGTGATTGTAAAGCCCAAGAATGTGCTTACCTTCTAAGACACTTGCGCGTCACTCTGCATGAACCGGGGTATCAATCAACGCCACATGTTCTTAAATAATCCAGGGTTCCCGAAAACAGACAGACCGGATAACTTGAGCGAACGGCAAACATTAAGATGGATTTTTGACTGTTACTCGGGTCTGAGTCGATGAAGTTGTTTATGGGTCTTTTTGATACTCGTTTTCTTTCTTTCTTTCACACCGTTTCCTGTTAGTTTACTTTTGCTTTAACGAATATTGCCGTACAAAGTGTAAATTGTTTATCATTTCCTTCTGCTCGATTGTACTCTTGTCACGTCCTCGTGATTAACATAGATGCATTCATGAGTTTTGCTGACGCTTAACAGCCATGGGGAAAACACTGCTGGTTTGGGGATAACACAATAGAGGGGAAAGAGGCTTCATGTTCGTGTATCCTTGTGTTTAAACTGGAGCAGTTAACCTCGGGCTGATGACACATTGTGAACGGACATTTGAGCTACGAATGAGAATTAAACGGCATCTGTATGACAAAATCCTCATAATTTTTACTACCTCACTTCGTTATTTGTATTGGCATAAGAAACATTTCGGTCTCCACTTTACTGTACCTAAGAAGTTGTCATCTTAAGTAGCCTATTACCACAGGCTTCTTTGGTCATTTTTACTGACGAGTAAGACATACATTGACTCACATTTTGATCACTGTTCATATATTTGCATCGAGGTGCCGTTTGTCAACCTCATATCGATATGCAACGGTATCTTCAGGGAGTGTCCAGCATGACGAACAGTTGTTTCGTATACTTTGTATATAGTCCATCCTACTCAGTCTACGTATTCTTGGGACTAAGCGAACGAACTCGTTTGAATATCGTTATCAAATATCCGATTTCGAGCTTCATCGTTATTTGTCTGTTGTTGTTATCATATGAGTGAGATTGTGCGCAGACGTCGATGGCCAACTGTTTGACAACCGATTTGGTCTAGGCGACCATTTTTCCCAGGCGTGACTTAATATTGCTGACACATTTGCTGTATATGTTTGTATGTTTGCCGTATGAATTCGTTGAGAACGACTCAGGTGAACGAAGACGTTCCCAGTTCATATTTTGTTTCATGTGATGAATATTTTATTTCATGTTCACCTCCATTTTCTCGGGAATCTTCGGTATGTCTTTTATCCCATTCAACAGATTGCTTTAACGATGGCCTCAAGTTGGAAAACGAAGGTCAGTCAGTGTATCTCCTCTGGTCCTACGTTGTAGCATTTCGAATTTACATTCCGTCTGTCTACAGGTGACCTGTCTGCAATCTGTGTTTCGTCACATGGATGTCTTAAAACTCACCAACCTATCTTCTGTTCTGCCTGTTCTAAATTCTGGCGCCACGTGGCAACCTCTGATCAGGATGTCTTGCTCTGCCACAGTTCGTTTTTCTGAATGATCTGGCCTTGCTAGTTTCAACGTGATCATGTGTTCACTCGATCGTTTTTTTGTGCGCATAGCCTTAGTTCTATGGCGGATTAGACATGTCAATTGTGGGTTGTACTTCTCACTATTGTAATCGATTTCTGAACTCATTTAAATCTCACAGGTTCTCAGTCTCCTGCTTTGTTCAGTTTCTCAGTTGTCTGTCAAGCTATCTCAAGACCTGTCAATTCGTAGTGTTTGTTGTGTTTGTGTTCAATCGAGTAGTTTGTCCTTCATATGCGATAAACTTGTAGCCACTGCAGCAAGAGAAATACCAGTTCATATTATCCTGTCTATACCCACATCCTCATCGCGTGCACCGCAGTAATAACCACAGTTCGGTTTTAACGTACTTGCCGCGTCGGGGCATACTGTTTCTATCGCTGGTTTGAACCAAACCGAAGTGCAAATGGTTTGCAGTTGGATCTCTCCTACACCATACTTGTTGATATTGTGGCTATTGGATACTGACTCACTACATACCTTTGGCTTCACCAGGCTATTTATTCAGATAGTTTATGATAGGTTATTTCGTACGTGGTATATTTTAAGAAACGTTCTATCGCTGTCCATGAAATGTTCACTTTCGAAGGGTTGAGCGAAGATAACGCTGTTTGCCGCTAGTGCTTCACCACACTCCATTCAATATTACTCCATCAACGCGATTTGTTACAAATTGAACAGCACTCACAGTTGCTTGCAGTTTTCGAATTCCCAGCTCCCTACGACAGATGCTGAGCGTTTCTTTGGAATAACTTAGTTTTGCCTGTTGTGAGGTCAGTGGAGCAGTAGTCAACTCGGTTGTCTCATGATTGGAATTACACTACTCATTGGCTCTCACAAGCGTGACACCCAAGTACAGTGCATTTTATAGAATGGGGCTCGCTGAGAAGTCTTTAAACTGCGAAAGCTGCGACCCGTTGTTAATGATGTCCAATCCATGTCAATTAAAATTCGCCTGCCGCCTTTTGTAGGTTAAAACAATTTGTTCAAATTTTACCTGAAGTCTGTAGGATCGACGACTGACGGACACGGTTCGGTTAACAGTTGAACACAGTAACCATTAGCTTATGTATACTCAATCCGATCTAACCCAGTCTCTTTCCCTCCATGCCATTGTGTCAACTTGAAATCGATCTGCCGAGAACACACGTTCGACTTCATGTCCTACTTTCCAATGCCGTAATGGACATATTTGAAGTTCTTATTTGTGTTAGAAATAAGCAAATTCTATTTCCATCGGTTACTTTCTTCCGTTGAACAGTATTTGATTCCAACAGTAAGTGAATTGTGTACCACTCGTTTCAATCATTTCAACCGCTTTTCTGTCTCTGAGCAGCTGAGATGCACTTCATTGAATGCCAAAATCCCTCTGTTTTCACACTCATCTGTTTTGGCTCCCCTGGGAATTCTCAATTCTCAAGCGAAATGCGCTAATGACTGATTAAAACAAATGCTGTATATTTGTCAGCAGTGAACATTGTTTTTAAAGTGAATTGAACTCCTGATGTCCGAGCCAAATTGTCGGAAGAGTTTGCTCGAATGGTCCCTATGACGCTGACACTGTTTTTGTTCGTTTTCACTCGATAACATGACGTCTTTAGAATTTATGATTATTTATCGAATCGAAGTTTAGTTATGCATTTCGCAGATCAGGTTGTCGCCTATTTGCTTGCTCTCGGATTCCGTGTGTTCAGTCGTACGCATATATATATATATATATATATATATATATATATATATATATATATATACGTTTTTATCGCAGCCATTATGTGCTTTCACGAAAATGCTGTGCATATGAGGACCTTATATTGACGGTCAGCCCAGACTTTGAACGCATTGTACTCCGTTCATCCCACCTCACCTGTGTGCTGTTAGCTGTTTTTTTCTCTCACTTAACTTATGCGAATCGATAAAGAGTGTGTTGGTTACTGCTTTAGTCAACAAATGTTCATTGTTAGGATGCTAGCTACATTTTTCGAAGTTTTTGTTCGTGTGCGCGTGTGAGGGTTGTTCAGGCATATAAAAAACTGTTTGGAGGTCATAGTGATATTTTGTCTGGTTGCTAGAAGCTTGTTCCTCGTGCATTCACTTGGCGTTCATCCTGCCTTACAGTTATGTGTTTCTCAATGGAATAGTCCTGTTAACATAACTAGAATATGTGCCCAAAAGTTGTTATTTTCTGCCTTACATCCATTCATGTTCCTTTTGCACACAGATTCAGCGGAGCAGTGTATTTGTCAGTTACACTTATGTCGGCTGTGTTGACATTTGTTGGTATCTCGACATAACAAGATATCTGTGAGAATATCTTGAGAGCATCGACTTCGAAAATCGGTTTTCGACTTTAAGCTGAGAGTCATTCGCTGTTAACTTTACAGACAAACCTCGGATTATCCACATGCACTGTTGAGTACGGTTACTGGAGATGGACGGATAGAATCGTTCACGTGGTGTTGACCAAATATATTCATCACTCTTTCAATTACATATCGATATTATCTTTGAACTTCCGGTCGCATGAGCTGCCTTTGTTGAATCCCGGTGATTCTTTGACCTAACAGGTTTTACACGATCCTGTATGCCTATACTGCCCTCCTGACGGGAAGCCATGTCCAGAAAAAAGTGAACAAGTATTAGGCTTCATCTTGTGAAGGTCGATGACCCCATTCTGGTATACTGATTTTCAGTCAGTCTACTTTTGTCGAAGACAATTATGCTAATTTTGTGCCATGTTGATAAGCTGCATGACGTATTCTTGTCTGGTCTGCTGTCATCTTTTCGCAAACACCGATCTCACTTACGAAAATGTCTGCATTTACGTGGTCCCGAAAATATTTCGGCAAGAGGGGTTCCAGATATTCTGTTTTATTGACGTTACTTAAGCAAACGAATCAGGGTATGCAGCTAACAGTGCATCAATGTGATGCGTTTGTTGAGATTGTGTTTAGTTGATTGAACGGAAGGGTGGTCGCATATATGGTCGGATAATAAATGTTGACTGGATAAAGAATCTGTGTTTAGAACGGGCGTGTCATCGTTTAGTATCGGAATGCAAACAAGTACGACAACAGGAATATGTTTTTTTAAAAAAATTGAATCATAACCTGTTTGCACTCCGTTAGTGTGAATGGACACATTACACTCCGGATTACCAGTTTGTACTGGCTACGGCCGCAAGGCTCGAAATGGTGTTTGTAATGCTTCCTCGATACTCACCCTCGAATCGGCATTCCATGACCGGTTTCATACCTGTTTGGACTCGTCAGAGAAAGATAGTCTGAATGAGGGATCGAACCGACCATCCTTCGCGTTACGGAACAGTGCATTTGTCCGCTTGGTCACCAATCCTATGATGAGAGCGTTGTCTCGTAACAGGATGAGTGGTCGGTCGGTTGATCTTTATCTGATGAGTCCAGACAAAGACGAGAGCGGTCGTGGAGTGTCGGTTCGAGGGTGAGCATCAAAAGGTATTACGAAGACTATGTTCTATTCTCTTTGGATGGGTGGATGTTCAACCATTTCGCGTAAGTAAAAGTGAGGTAGCTATTACCTTGGGATTACTGTAGCTTTACGTGCCTGTTTGTCCATTGCCTGTTGGACATCGAAAACTGCCGCCTTGTTTATCTCCTGTCTAACCATGTAGATGGGTCTCGCAATCATTTTCACGTTGTTACGCCTATGCTTGAAAGGAATTCTGTTTACCTCACACTGTTTGATACTGTCAGTAATTACCGTTTACGGTTGACCTGTGAATCCACAGTCTGTTGCCAGCCTCAGGTCTGATACGCAGAATGCTGGTGACTTGGAGGGGATCCACGAACAATTGAGAGTTTTAACCTAAAATTTCGTGATGTGAATGAAACGTAAAGACTTGAGTAGGTATCATCTTTATTTGGCCAAACACTGACGTCTACGAAGTTAACTGCCATTGTTTGTTCGCATACTGTCGGCGTCACCCTTATGTATCGTTTCTTACGATGCGTCAAGAAGGTACCGTTGCTTTGGAGAATGCTCAACAGCCTTGTGAAAAACTACGTGTTTTAGCCAGAGGCATTCGTACATGGTTTCTGGCATTCGCGACTGTCTGCCAAATCCATCGAGCACTGTTGTCTCCAATCTGTTAAACAGCATGGTCTATAGATTTGTCTGTATCTTCATTTGAACAGAACTAATTCACTTCTGACGCTACTAATATGGATTGTCAATTCCCAGCCGGACTTATAAACCCTCTTAGTCTTCTCATCGCAGATACGTGAAAATATGGAAGGCTGTTTTTAACTAAAATCTTGTGGGTATTATTGTAACCACTTGTACGCAATCGGTAATTTGTTTATCCGTAAAATTTCACTCTCGACTGAATGCTCTTCAACCCATGTGAGCCATGTACATAAGTAGGGTGTTTAAAGCAGTTAAGGTGTAAGCAACTGTACCAATTTGAAGGTTATCATTCATAAGTCGAGCATGCTAAGATGTTGGTCAATATCTTACTCTGGGCTACCTGTTGTGACGAAAGACAGAAACGATATCGATGCAACCATTCAGGTTTTCTTGCTTATCATCATCGTCATAGCAGCCATGAGCCTGACCAAAAGGTACTGTGGCTCGGGCTGCCGCTCACCTCAACAGTGACGTGGAATATCCTAGAAGAAAACGTTACTAAGAAGGTTGAAAATTAATAAAAGAAGAACTAGAAATGGTATGGATGCAGGTACGCCATTGACTGCGACACGCCGCCATCTCGGATAGCGTCTCTAACCAGCGGTTTGAGTGATCACGAGGACCCCATCCAGGCAGGCGACACCTACCCACTTTACTCAGTGGAGCAGTCAGGGTTTTCATATTTCGTGACCACGTTTTCGGGAAGGGGGAAATCGGACACCCTTTCTTGCCAATGAAGTTGTTGATTTTGGGATAGGAGAATGGACAGTTGTAATCTGAACTAATGTTATTTTGCCCCGTTGAATGTTTAGTCCAGTTATCACATGTATCCGATTTATTGAAGTAGTGGTTTTCATTCACGGTATGTTCAGTCACGACCTAACATATTCAGAATTACTTTGGCGCCACATCACAATCTACACACGATGATCAACTATGTTTTTACTTAATCCGCTCTATAGAAACTTGTAAACAATATTCGCATTGTGTTTTTGTACCTTCAGTTATTAGTTTATTTAAGTGCAGCGAACTTGAACGTATTGTTTATTCATTTTGAAAATCATCCCTGATGCTTTGTGTATGGGTCCTTGATGTTCACTTTCTGGATGAAGTAGCGACTGTGGTTTTCCATTCCCCTGACACTTTTAGTATTGGACCAAATTTGCATTGTGAACCCCTCTAAGTTAATCGTTACTCCTCTGGGCTTTAGTACCTGGTCACTTAGGTACAAAGTTCTGTAGAACGTTCGACTTGTACTCATTTGTATCTCGCTAGGATGTACTGGATGTACTGATAAAGACTACTTTCTACGTATGTTTTTGTGGTAAATAGTGAGTTTGAGTTATCCCATCACGCACTAAATTTCCCAAGCGAATTCGCGAATCTACATTCTGTTCTATCTTCCTTTGATTCATCATTCTACATGACTTTTCTAACTATGTGATTCCTCATTTCTCTGTAGATCACCTAACATTTTGTGTGTGTGCTTGCTCATGTGACCCATTGTTCTAGTCTCGTTAGCACCTGCCACTGAGAGCACATTGATCTGTGAGTCAGTCAGATGATTCGGATGTGGATTCACGCTGCACCAGTTGATATGGCACCGTAGAAAACCTTTATGTAGCACCTGTGTGTGTTGCACTAATTTGGGATGGTGGATGTTGGTTTTTATGAGACTGGATCAATAATCCCCTTGGTCGTGATTCAGACTTTCAATTTTCTTCTCCAATCATCCTTGCTCAGCTAGGCATCGCACATTGCATCACCGATACACTTCATTAGTTTTTCATAATTGTTTCCATATTTATTTGTAAGGATTAATCGAATCTCTGACTTATCATCAGTGAACGATACACTAGTCAGTGGACTTAATGGTTTGTGAATCAGAGGTTCTATTCTCGACGCCATCAATTCAAGTAAACGTAACATCTTCCACGTCATCTCTCGATTAATTGGACAGTCTGAGGATTGCTCACAAGCGAACGTAACCTGACGATTGATCATTCCATCAAGCCTATTGTGAGGTCGGTGGTGCAGTAATAAAAAACCGTGGACCGTAGTTCAGCTCTATATCTTGACAGAGGTGTGTATTACCGACGAGCTGCACGACCTCAATGCTTTTTTGAATCAGAATTGCTGGTACGCTAATCTGAATGCAAAAGCCCCGGTCAATTATGAATGATGTTCAGTTTATGTCAATCCAAACCCCGACTGCTTATTTATATTTGTAAATATTTCTGCAATTTCTGGTGGAGGCTACTCTGACTAATTCAAAGTTGTCTGTGTGATTCGGTTCGTTGCCTTACAGTTAGCACTACTGTATGATTCTAACTAAAACTCGACCACTATTTTTTTCTGTTCTCCGTTCCTTACACGATTGTCTGCATCCCGTTTCATTTTGTTTACGTACAGGTCTTCGCACTATGGTAAAAGAGTCGAACGTTGTGATCGATTCACTGAAGAAGCATATAATCGAACTAGAGCAACAGCTCTCTTTTCAAAACGCAGAGGTCCAGCGTGTGAGTAATGACCTTTGCGCCCTTCGTAATCGGCTGTTACGCGATGGAGCGACTAAGTATCTTGAGAAAACACCTTCACATGGAGTCATGTAGTCCTCGTGACATTCTTTTCTTCGCATGTACGCTTTAAGTATGTTTATTTCTCCCTCTCCCTCAACGGCTGGAAACTAACAAATTGAGCGCCGTTTATTGTCCATTTGTTAATGAAATTTTTTCTAAAACTTACAACCAACTTGGCTGTAAACAGTGTGCTCTCCTGTTTACCGAGTGACACCACTTTCTACCACTCACGTTGATTCATAACATCTTTCTGCAAAACTCACACTCCCTGGCTGTGAACTATGGTAACTTTTTATTCTCAGATTCCATGGTTGACTGTTATCCAACTGATGATTATTCCTAAACTGCTCAGCTGTTTTTTGTTCCAACTGTCAGAGATGTCTAGAGTACTTTTGTTTCTGGTTGTTTTAATTCGCACGTCAAACCGTATTGTTACGTTTTGGTGATGACGCTACCAGGCTTGTTTAACCTGTAATGTGACTGCTCACCGATGGTTGTTCCGTTGCCTTGGTTCGTTTTATTGAATGCGTTTTTTAACGAATGCTATTCAACTATTTTTGCTGCGTTTTTTTCGGTCTGTGAGCTCGGTTTACACCGGGCTGGTGATAGCTTCGACGCGGGTCCAGTGCAATCTGTTTAGATGTGCGCGCATCTCGCTGCACTGAAATCAGCGGCTAGGATATGTTTCAGATGCCTACATTCTTCAGCTGGTCCTCTGTCTGAGTGTGTATTCTCGGGGCCTGCTACTCCTGACATCTGAGTCAGTGTACTACCTGCTCGTGGTTTAGTTCAGTGTTAATTTCCGGCTGGGCGTCGTAGACTGATAGCTAGGGACGTTGTTGAGGGTCTTGCATCGATGTCGCCTACCCTCCTTTGATAATTCTGTATTTCGTTGGCCCGTGTCAAGTTCATTTATACGATGTTTGTTCCATCAACAAATGTTTATGTACGTACTTTTAGATCTGTCATGTTTAGCAACTCTCGGGGAACCGAAAAATTCTAAATATGAAGTTGTGCTACGTAGGAAGGTTTGCCGTAAGAGTATAAAGGTTGCTTTGTGATAATATAAGTTATGTGTAAAACGTAATATTGGTTGTTGTGTGGATTGCTGTCCACCACGCAGAATTGCAATCTTTTTCAATATTGACAAAGCTTGTGAAGTTCTGTCACATAGGATCTATCTTACCTAGTTTTCCATAGTTGTTCGTTTTGTTTGCGCACCGATCGCCTTCTGCAGTTAGGAAAATCTCAAGTTTAATAATACCAGAATACCGTATTTTCTGTGAAGCTGCTAGCAAAATTATGACCTCTTATTAAACTTCCTATAAATATTGTATACCTGAAGGGAAACTGGGCAATAGTAAGTTCTTGAACAATGAAAATCCTGAGCTTAAAGTTCTATCCGCGTCATACTGAGATATACGTAGGATGTTTGACGATGTTAGGAGAAGACTTTGATGTACTCCTTTTATAGAAACAATGTTACATGAAACATTTCGTTCCTTTGATGAACTTGAATAAAACAATGAGAAGACGCAATTCATGTGATGTTCTCCGGAGTAACATTTCGTACATTCTGATCACACATGGACATGTAACTAATTTTAAACGTGCAGAAGTAATGGCTTAAAGGATTAAACGGACTGGCGCAAAAACTGGAAATCAGTTTTTGAACCTTTGTGGATCGAATTCCGCCAGACCGTTCGTTTCTAGACAAAGTCCTAAGGCATAAAATTGATATTAAAACGTGAAAGATTTACTTGGATGATATACCCTGGGATCTCAGTTTTTGACTACCAGTATTTTGTTTATCTGCTTTGGATTCCTTTCTCCTCTCATCTGACGGACGTGACCTAGCCAACGAATGTGATTGAACATCAGCATGGCTTCAATCCTATTCATTTCCTATCATTACACTAATTCAGTGTTAGGAATCATGTGTATCCTTCAAATACCTGAGATGCATCTTAGACATTGCAAATGAAACGGCTCAGATAGCGCACGTTCCGCTGATACAATGTCCAGGTTTCACTGCCGTACAATAGTGTAGACAGTACCGTTGAACGGTGGCAATTTTCAGATTGTGGTTCTTCCAAACACGTCCTTCAAGATGTTTGCAGCAGCGCTAGCCTTTGTCACACAAGCTCGTTCATCGACAGATCTGTCGACAGATTGCTACCCAAGTAGAAAGTCTGCATAGCTATCAAAAGTGCCTCCATTAACACGGATTGCAGGTGCAACGCACAGCACCTCCGGTCAGATAAGGCTGAAAGAAGGAAAATGTCTTACCTGTGTTGATATCCAAACGAAATTTAGATGTCGCAGTCGCAATAGTCCCTATATGCATATGGCGTGCGCACTGTCGAAATACGCAACTAATTTGGGATAACGAAACTTCGAGTATTCAGCTAGTGGCCATCAGTGCGGTATTCAATTTCAACACTGTCCTCTGAGTTCTGAAGAGCAACTGTGAGCATTGCAGTAAGGTATAAATCAAACAGGATTGAGGCAAAGACAACCCTGTTTCACGTCGTTGACTGTCAAAATCATCAGAGGTCAATCAACATGATTGCAATGTCGCCTTCATATCCACGTTCAGCCTTCTTACTAAATTGGTGAACTTATCTGGACATTTACACTTATGAAACGTCTCCTACAATGCGTCACTACTCACGGGATTAACGACTTTGTGAAATTCGCAAACAAGATATACAGCGGTTGGCTGCGTTCACGGCACTTCTGGATCCGTCGAGCAGCGAACAGCATGTCGATCTTACTGCAAATCATCTGAAATCCCCGTCGCTCCTCAGGAACATTGGTCTCCAAAACGTCCGCAATGAGTCGGTTTATCATATTTCTTGCAGGCACGTTTCTAGTGCAGCTAATGTCCCGATGACTGTCGCTGCGTTGTTTACCACCCTTACTTTGAAAAAAAAAATACGGTCGAAGTATCCTTGACCTCTTGAGGGACAACTTCCTGCTCCCAGATAGGGTGGACCAGCCGGGGCAAGATACGTTTTGAAACTGGGCCTTCATTCTTCAGAAGTTCCCTTGGTAATCGATCTTCACTTGCAACCCTTCCGTTTGGTAATTGTAGAATAGCTCTTTGAATCTCTACCAAATCTGAGACGAGAACAAGTTAAGTTTTGACATCTTGTTTGACAGGCTATTCACGATCGTCCAACTAGCACTATCCGGCCGGCTAAATAGACCGACAAAGTGCTTTGATGTGCTCTGATATGGCGCACGAATAGCCAGTCTCCGCCAAGCTGTTTCAGTAGACTGGGCAGATGGGCTACAAATCATTTTTTCAGCGAATCCTAGAACTTGTGTCGTCGGTGATCAGCATAGTCCTGGATTAATTCACCTCACATTCTCCATCAGTCTTCCC
The DNA here is from genome assembly GCA_014220965.1 of Paragonimus kellicotti. Lineage (NCBI taxonomy): Eukaryota > Metazoa > Platyhelminthes > Trematoda > Plagiorchiida > Troglotrematidae > Paragonimus > Paragonimus kellicotti. The sequence continues at coordinate 130,240 of LOND01000455.1, forward strand.
TGTTTCGGCGAATTGTTGGTGAGCACTCCGGAACATGACTCTTTCGGCCTCATTATCCGAGTCCATTGAGGGAACGGCAAATCCTGCTTTCTTCTCCGATGTCAAGTTGGAGATGGCTGCACTGTTGTCATCAAACCAGTTCGGTCATTTCTGGCGGTGTATACCTATCGACTCAACGGCAGCTGCCGTGATCTGGTCCATGAGGTGTTGCTACATTCCCTCGGAAGTATTGGGTATGGCAGCGTACTTCGGACGAACTGGAACTGCACTTTGAAAAGTAGTTTAGTTCTGCAATCGTTCAACATCTAGTTTTTTCCAGTGTCCGAATGATCAATAAACTGACCTGTAAAGATGAGTGAACAATTTTGTCCTGATGAGTCTATGATCTGTACTACATTCAGTCACCCGCATCACTCGCATGATACACTTCGCGAATGTCACGTTGTCGCATGATCACGTAATGAAGCAAATGGCGAGTACCGCTTCGCGGGCGAGTCCACATCGTAATATCGCTAGCAGTCAGTCGGAATCGGGTGCTTGTGATGGCTAACTCGTAAGTATCACACAGATGGGCAGGCTGTCACCATTCTGAATGAGTGCACCAACCCTATGGGGTCGGAAATATCGCGTGCTGAGCTATCAATTCGGGAAAAATCAGAACAGAAGTCTGGGTGACACTAAGCAGTCTCAAGTTATTGGAAAAACAGCGCCATTTTTTTTTACAGAGGAACAATGGTATTTATGATTGATACTAATGGACAGGCGTTCTCGCACTGTGATGGGCCAGTTAGTTGGTGTGTTGTTTCAAGAACTTGAACCTAGCACCTCAGTTGTTTGAAGCAGATACGCATTCAACAGCAGCTGATCGCCGTCTATGATTGGTTGGCGCCAGTTTGACCATAATTCCGTCTGTAGCAGCTTGTGCGCGAACACCGATTGGCTGAACTTTCTCCAATCAAGAAACCGCTCCAGTCCAATCTCATTACACGAGAACATCCGGTCAGGCTGTTGAGTCGCGCCCGACTGAAGCGTTCAAGTCACCCAGAACAAACAGTCGGTCACTCACTGGTGTCGACCGGATTGTGACGGACAGCTGATCATAGAACTGGTCCTTTGTATCATCAGTGTGACACATAGTTGGACCATAAACACTGAGAAATGTACACACTTACCTCGACCGAGTCGTAGCTTCATGGACATATGCCGATACCGTGCTCTTAGCTAATCATCAAGGTATTGACGCGGCCGTGCACTGCAAAGTGAACACCGCGCCCCAAGCATCGTCTGCCGGGTGACCTACCCAGTGTACGGTGTGCCTAGCACCTGTTTCTCGGAGCTTATCTGGTTCTACAAACTTTGCCTCACTCGGGGCTGCGACACGCAAGTGGTAGTGGCTCAGTTCCATGGCAATCAGCGCTTCGCAACGTTTCGGCAGTTCGATGCTACGTTGATCCAGCAGCGTACGCACACTGCACCTCTAGACGGACAACGTCTCGCGTCGACGTGTGTGCTTCAGATTGGCAATTGAGTCCACACACTGAGTCTCCAACTCAGCATTTCGACGCGTGGGACAAGAGGAAGTAGAGCCGGAACCAGTGTCTCGATAGTCTGACTCACTTGGTTGTGACGGCTAGCCCAGACTGGGAGTGTGGTGAATAAGACGTTAACGTTTCGTTCGGATCACTGTTGCGTACAATAGATGCGTTATAAGCTGCATCAGACTTCCGAGAATTTGTGCAAGTTTTTCTACCGTACATGATAATACGCAGGGTACTTTCGCATTCACCCGCCTCTCATCATGACTGACAGTTTCTTGGGGGAACACCGCTGACGAACCAGCCTGCCTACCTCACCTAATGCGGTCATACGTTAGTCTAGAACGTCGAGTCCTGGGCGCGCTGTTGAATCAAGCTCGGCGAGGCTTGTTTTGCGGTCAACATCCACAGTCTAATTGGCGTTACAGTGAACACGACGTATCCGTTAGTTCTGGCAAACGATAAGCTTTGTATGACTTGTGAAGTGAAGTGACCGGATTTGACCTGAATTTGAATAGAGGTGGCTAATCAAAAACTCGCGTGAAGCTCGGTCAGCTGGGAAAGTTGACGAGATTTCCGAACCGTGGTGCTTGGTTCCGTTTGAAATAAAATTTGAAGGTGGGCGAGTTTCATTTTTGCTAGTGTTTCTGCGACTTTGGTGACTGTAAAACGTCTGATAAACTCTCGACCGAGAGTAAAGTGGAACTGCCACTGTTATTCACTGAATTTCGGCACAAATGAACGAGCATAGATCCTAAATAAAACAAAATTACCGTGAGTTGTATGGTTCCTCTAGTGACTGCCTGACCGTTTCATCAAGCTGCACCACAACACATTCATTGGAATCACCTACAGCGTTTTTCTGATTTTGTCGCTAACATGACTGTAGCTTGTGTGATTTCAAGCTCAATAACCTATGCCTCCGTGACGTGAATTGGATGATCTTCAAGGTCATTCAGTGTGCCGTCACCTTTAAATTCATTTATATGTCAGTTTCGCAAGTAGCCAAACCCGTGGGTGCAGAATAGTTCGCATTCACCTTGTTAGAACATGCGAAAACAGGTCGACTTTCACGCCAACTACGGGTTAAGTTCCCCTCGGAGAAAACGTTTCTCGGCTAGTGCGGTGAGGCCTAATCTCTGTTGCGGTTGGCACGCGGCTGTCATTTCGCTACTGACCCCTCTGTGAAGGGGACGGGGATTCAACGCAATCACACCGGTAGAAAGGATCAGCATATTAACAAGATAGGGGCCCAAACACATCAATTAGCAACTTGGTGGGTTGATAGGCTGCTAAGACCGACCAGCTGCGGCGCCATTACAGGCAACTGTAATCAACCCTTACATCACATTATTACCACATTGAGGGTCAACAGGAGGTCAGCTGAGTTCTCCATTGTGGTCATGCTTGCGCAAGTAGCGTCAATTCAGCGGGCTGCACACGATAACAACCATTTGCATATGTTGGTCGATTTGACGTCAAGCTTTTCCGGTCACGAAGTCAAAGTAATTTGTAGCTGGCATAAGACGATTTGAGCAGCGCTGCCTACACCCTTGAATGGTGTTGCGTTTTCGGGATGCTGGACCTACAACTAATCAGGCACCGCAAAATCTAATCGAATGACATTTGTCGGTGGCTACGTTGGATGGAGAAATTGATAACTCAGAATCGACGACAGTGCATTCAGTCGTATCTCTGGGCGAATGTGACAATGCAATCTCAATCTCGCCGCCTATCCAAGCCTGGTCAAACTATTCGGAGTGTTTTGCTGAAAACCGGCATGGTTGAGAGTTTCGTGCCTATCTACGAGGCTACTTAATCACAGGTGTCATTTCTTTTCATGCTAGTGTTTGCTGGACGAACAGGTATTACTTGCAAGTAGTTTGGCAGACTTGTAGCTCAGCTGGTAGAGCGCTTGCCGCGTTGAGGCATGGTGTTTCTGTCGCTGGTTCGAATCCAGCCGAAGCCCTGACTTTTCACAATTGGGTCTCATCTAAAATGAACAGGCAGTTGAGACGAACTCCTATCAAAAGACACTCACTGATGTTAAATGATTTCTGTGAGTATTCTCAAGGAAATCGAACCATATGGGCAGCATTCGCAAGCAAAGTACAAGACAGTGCATGTGATCCGTTCAAAGTTTGGTTTAACTTCTCCTGGCATCACTCTCCATGGTGATCGTCTCAATGTTCTAAACGTTTTTGTTTGAAATCTTTCATTGTTCATACGGGAATTTATGTTGATTGAAGTCCACTACATCTCACCGGAATGGGAGCAATATTTTATTTGTTGGACGAGGTGGTACTGTTGAAAATATTCCACTCTGAGTGTACTGATTTTTTAGTAACATTGAAGTACTGGTGGCTTGAAACCTATTAGTAATATCGCAGTCTGTGGGCAGTCCATCCTTCATCATTGTCTGATAAAACAGAAGGTTATTCTATACTTATTCTGACGCCTAACTTTGATGACAACAACTGGTTGACGTTATGTGATTCAACTCTTATCTTTTAATTTTCCTGTCCATCTCTACGGCTTCTGTGATTGCCATCAAGAAGACTGTACTGAATGGTTATCTTTTCGAAAGGTGGTCAGTATCACAATTTCAACTGCATGCTAGTCACAGCAGTGGTTGGAACTTAACCGCACCAGCAGAGATCCTACGTTTTCTTCGAGGGGAACCTAGTTTAGTAAATATGACACATAAGTGATATGGTTCAGCACTTATAGTAATAAAAGACAGTGTGTATTATGTGCATCCTTCTGCATTCACACTCACTTCATTGCGGTAAGATTTTTCAACATGACTGAGAAGTCTTGATTATGGGTTATTGACTGAATTAAACAGAACAATCCTGCTTATTTTCATTTCGACACATCCAGGGAAGCTGAATTTTTTTCACACAAGACTCTTGTTAGGCATTTAGGTATGGTTATTTGGGTCACGCCTAGTGTGAGGTTGCTGGCGTTGGTGTTACAACAATAGCCTCACAAACAGGAGGGCCGGAGTGCTGAAAGGCTCATCTGGATGCAAGGTTTACGACTAGTGAGGACGGCGTTCAGTTTGAATTAATACGAATCCTAATACTCCAACAACAATTTGGAATATGCAGCCAATTATCATATCCCCTAGGATTCAGCACCCAGTAGTTATACGCTGGCCGACAAGTGCGTGTAAAAAGAAGCGTGTCATGATGAACGTTATTCAATACAAAATTAAAACTGAAAAAGTAGTATTGGGTCACCTTGTTCATTCACGCACAGGGCTGTTTGTGGAACCTAATGGACTGCACAGTAGTTTGTCAACAGCTCGTTTAGGTTACGTTTTCATACATGTACGTTTAACACTAAATCGCAGGGAAGAAACGCTATGAAGATCTGCATTTGTCCGCTCCTGGGAGACGAAGGCGATAATGTCAAGGAACTGTTAACTAGTCAATGAGGTGGGTGAGAATACCCTAGTCAGAAAGGGCAACAGCGCCAAAATGGTCCAGTTCGTACTGAATCCACAACCGTACACCAATTTTACGAGGTCGGTTGTGCCAAACGTGTGTAAATTTTGAACGCGCTCAACTGTAGATTCCAATTCCTACGGTATGAGTATACCTGGGTTGAGATGCGCCGTTGATGTGAACAGTTTAGGGGCGGACTGCACTTCGAGGGTGTTCAGTACATGAGGAGCTTTTGCACGCATGCTAACTTTCAAGTTCCTGAAATTTCAGAGTCAGAAGAGAAAACGAAGATGAAGAATGAACCCGGTAGCTCGAGAGAATGTCCTCAATGCTCACTCAAACTGGGAGGGACAGTTTATCATGCAAAACGCAAAATGATTCATTTCATACACTTTCGCATGTTGTTATGCCCGCGTAATCCATGTGCAGCAAGGTTACAACATATTTAGATACTTGGGAACTTCCAGTACTGTGTGGTGGAGCTGGTGGCCAGACTCAGCCTGCAAGATGGAGGAAGGAGAGGAAGCTGAGTGAAAAAGCAAAAATTTCCGCAGCAGAACTATACTTTCGTAACTAACGAGTTTAGATCAACAAGACGGTTTTAAAAGTCGCCTGTAGAAGTCACTGACCAAAGATAGCTACTAGAAAAAAAGAGAGGTGCCTTCTGAGGATAAAGAAAATACAGCCATTTCGCTTCCAGTCCTACTGTCTGCATTAGAATGAGTACTTTTTGGCAACTTTACGTACACTGTGACGTCGGCCAAACAGCATGGGGTTTTGTCCACGTGTTTCGTTGGTGTAAATTTTCTGTGGGAAAGACATACAAAAACAGATGGATTAGGAATTACACGTTGCATGGCAATATGTAAACTCGAATTGTCTGGGTTGACAAACTGAAATGCATTCCGCGTCATTACGATGGAAAACTGTGAGCGGAATACAGATAGTCAGGCATTCGCGGTGCAATTTACATGTTGTTTTGGATATGTAGCTTCATTCGTACAGTCTGTTTTTATGTAAGATGAACGTTGTTGCGCTCATATTATGGGCTAACCATGACAGTCTAAATGAACCGCGATAGTAGTCTCAGTGATTAATCACT
>LOND01000456.1:0-16643 GCA_014220965.1 Paragonimus kellicotti
TCGCAATCCATTTATCAAAGGTTAAATAGTTCCTCGGGGATCCCTCGACATCGTCCACTCCAATTTTCGGAAGACTGGATTGAAGAACCGGCGGTCTGAGAACTCGCTCCAACCACCCAACAGGATCCAAACTGAAGGGGATTGTTCCCGAGGCCGGCATTTGAACGGAGGGGCTGATACTATCCTTTGGCGTTGTATTAAGTCCAGTCCCAGCTATCGGTACGGGTTCGGATTCCACAAAACTATGGCGCTTCTTGCAGTGCTCCAGTAATCTACGTCTCAATTTAGCCCCTTTGATTTAAGGTCAGCTCCTCTTTTAATTGACCATCGGAAACTTCATTAGAAACATTCACCAGGGCATGGTTGAGCCGAATGGGAAATACAGCGCTGGATTTGGGAACACTCCTTCATGTTCTCTGATACGACTGCCACCGTCCCTACCGCTACCCCCAGGCTGGAACCCTGCTCAGTTCTGGGTGCTCCAAACACAACATCCACTTAACATCACCCGACTTAGTTAAGACACTCTTATCAAGAAGGTTCCCAGAAGTTTTTGACACATTTAGAGTGAACGAAATGTTTGTAAACTTCCAGGAATTAACGTTAATAGAAACGAGCACGTCACCTTGGGTATGCTCGTTCAAAAGGAGACATGCTCCATAGTACCTGGCCGCATCGTCGATTGGCAGAGAAGTGCCTGATCTTCCAGTGCCAATTTGTTGGATTAATGAAGCAGGATCAGATTTGATAACGCCATAATTATGAGGACCAGTGAGAGCTTCAGCCTTGCCGGAATTCGTCATTCTCGGAGGGTGCCGGAGTTACATGACAGGAGAGCGTTGTTAGCCCATCCTCGTTGAATAACAAGGTACCCGGGCACGTTAGCGATTCAAGTTCACGTCGAATGGTGCGTAATCTAGCGGTCCAATACATGCCTCCCCCAATATCCAACTGCGGGGGCGATAATTTAATTTCGAAACGGTCAATGAGAAGACGCTCTTAAAAACTGGGTTGAGCACGGTACTAATCGAACAACTACACACTAAAATAAATCTCGCCGCTACAGTGAAAATCCTCGTAAATCAGAAAGCAGTGCTCCTACAACAAAACTGACAATTAGGCATCGCTCAATAATGGTGGACAATAAGACGGAGTTAGGCTAAACTAAACGAATGGTCAATGGTTCGGTTGGGGCGAAAAGACTGTCCGCGCATGGACAAATGGTAGGAATTATGAGTTGCTCAAGAAATAATACACCAGAGAAATGTCTAATTTTGGAGTTTATAAACTTACGGGACTCAGACTGGATGACGGGAAACGGTAGTGTTGGATGAAATATGAATTAGGATTAATGCGGATTATTTAAGAAAGATATAACGTAGGGCCACTTATTTACTCCGATCAAGCGAAGTTCACCAACCTCAAAACTAAGGCAACAGGCCTTAACGGAATCAACTTCGATGAAAACTAGCTGGGAATATCTCATTATAGACGCCACGTTATTAAAATTTGCGCATCAACATTTGGCTGTCCGATTTGCGCTTTATAATGCCAATGCACTCCCCGAGCGCGCCTCAAAATTTCAACGAAATACTTAATCTGTGGGTTGCTGTGAGTGGATTATAGAATTACACGAGTAATTTTGAAATTGCTGTTTCATAGCCTATTGCCCAAAGAACTCACGTTTACAGTGAGTTCCTCTTGGAAATTGGGTGGATATCCTGCGGTCATCGGGGCTGCAGTGGTCAACTGAAGCAGTAATGATGTGTTTTCTGCGCGTCTCGCGTACACTTTTTTTGTCAGTTCAATACTCCACCACATAACTTCATTGAAATTGTCTGAACACAAACCTCACTTCGGAAGTTTATCATTGTTTAACGGCTTTCCATGCAGACTGATGAACTACGTTTTGCATCGTCTGTATGGTTGGTGGGCCCACGTTTACAACATACTAGACCGAAGTCTGCCAACCTTGACAGAGTCGACTTCTTGCAGTACGGCATTTTGTCTTGAGAGCCAAGTGTCGATGATGGCTTAGTCAGTCAATAGTGGTGAAACTGGTAAATACTGATTGTCCACACCGTTCGCGCCTTTCTCAAGGTCCACAGCAATAACCACCACGGACCGTTGTGCTGCCTTCGCAGTGATAAGGTACACGCCAGTCAAACAATGTAGTGGAAGTACTACACAGTTACCGTGCATCGTCACGTTCCTGGCACACGGTCGGATATGTAGGCTGTCAGTCTGGTGTTTTCCCTAATAGACCTACATTTCTTCAGTGCCAACGTGAAGTAACCAAGGAAATTTTCGACCGGTGCGATTGGCCCCCTTGTTGATTGAAGCCGTCAAGTATCATTAACCCTCATACATCCCGTCAGCAGTACATCATACAGGTGCAACTGATTACGCTGCGTACAAGCTGGTCGATGTCGTGTATTTGTCTTACGGACAATTGGACCTGCGATTGATAAATGCAATGTACAACAAAGCAGTTTTGCAACTTTTGGAACGTTCATATTTTCCAGGTATGTTCAGCGAAATAAAGTACACAAGAAACGTGGAAGGGGAATCACTGAAGCTTACGTTAGATTTTAGCAACCGCAGTCAGTGCGTGACAGCTCCAGGCGTTGACATTTTATTACAGACGAAGCATCAGTCGGTAAACAATGAATGGAACTTGGCTCACGGTTGATTCACTTCTGCATTAGTACGTTTCTGTCAACCAGGGAAACAAATAACACAAGGGACGCCGCCAACAATTACACCATTATCAGGCTGTCTAGGGGTGTATGCAATGTCATGACAAACAACTTGTCTGTGTGACTTGCGATAAGTTTCATTACATTGCAAAGAATGTGCTCCTTCAAACTTAATCCACATATTATGCAATTGGCTTGCTCACTGTCGGAAATGCACCTGGCAACCTGAAGAGCAAGTAGGTTGTGTGAACAAACCAGTCTACATTATCGGCGTATTCAGTAGAGGCGGTGGAACAGCTCGCAAGTCAAGCATGTTCTGCTGCTACTTGGCACAGGTGTTTTAATGTGTCTAAAGTAAAAGCCACCCATGTTCTACTGCAAATGGCGGTGTGCTGATATGCGGTTCTGAAAATAGCACACTTGAAGGCAACGCTGTGGCGTCTGACTCTATTCGGATCGCATAGAATATCGATGCGTGTAGGAAAACTCGAAAAGTTTCCAAACGTCTGCCCGCTTAAAATATTGAGTAGTGCTGCCGGAGTAGTGAACAGCACGAACTATCTACGTTTGCCAGCTACTTAGCGATTGAAATCCACAAGATTCTTACGCTTCTTATGAGATCCATGAGTTAAGTGGTTTCGATATGGGTTGACGCTGTCATTCATGCGCTTTAAAACAACATAGGATTGCTTTACGTTGTTCTCAATGGAGCCTTACCGTCAAAACAGCACCAAACACTCAATCGGGCCTAGGAGGATCATATATATGTTCCAACGGGGATCACAACTATATAGAGGGATAGACCTTCAAGTGGTGAATGCCAATATGATGTCCCGGTTTTTGACGTGCTCTGAGGCGCTTGTCACAACAAGGCACCAAGGCTGAAAACGTTGGTAACATCATTCGACTACTCCCGTAGATACTTTCTATTGTGCATTTCTCCATGTGCTGCTCCGCCGCTTTCATGACGGCAGGAGCTGGTGCGCCACTCACTACTCAATCTGATGGCGCTGGACTGTTGTTGACGCCACCCCCACAGACAACAAAACTAGTATACCTTGGATAGCAGCCGTGATATATCGATGAACTTCAACTGGCCGTGGAGCAACATAACAATGGATGCAGGTGTATGTGGCGTTGTCGGTCAGGCTAGTAATGACAGAAATGCGGCCGCGAACCTTTACCAACATGCAATTATAACCAAAGATTTTTCCCATCGAATGCAGTCACGTCGGTTTAATGGAAGAACGTGTACGTGCAATGACGCGAACGCAGTTGAACGCACGCAGCACTGTCCGTATCATAGGTGTTCAGCACACTCCAGGTATTCAGTACTGTTGTCGCTTTCAGTTATTAGTCGAGTACGAGCTAACATAGTCCACAGCCTATCTGCATCGTTGCTGTCGTACTGTTGCTGCTGGGAATAGGACAACCCATGCCGGCAGTTGTTCATTAACTGTCTGTAAGATTAACTGAAAAGTACAACTTTAGAAGTTCAATCAGGACTTTCGACTATCAGCCAGATACGGCGTAGCGTTTAACAGCAGTAACTTGGGTGACGACGTCCCCAAGAGGCCACCAGTTTAATGGGCATCACGGAGTACGGATAAAATTAGCACATTTTTACTTGTTCCACTAATACTGTCGTTTGTGACGTCCTCTTCAACAGGTAACATTCTGCAGCATGCGTGGACCAGACAATTCAAAAAAGCCGCCAACCACGGAAACGTTTGATTGAAACCTGCATGTGAAAGATAAACGTTCGTCCACTTCCGCGTTGTGTGTCCGTTTTATGTCAGGAAAAGCATTCAACAACTTTATCTTTGCAACACAGTCGACGTACATTCGGCGACACAGCACGGCTGATTCAGATATTGTTCTGGCGCGTTGAAAGCCCGTGTGATCATGTATAGCTTAAATTTCGACCTTAAGTAAGTTTCCCCTTTAAGTAACTTGAAGTTTACGACTCGTTGCTAACAATCAATAATTACATGTAAGGGCATCCATAGAAACGATCGACATCAGGTTTAGATGCCTTTCATATTACTCTGAAAGCAATTCTCATTTTTATTATAGGGTGTTCAGGGACCAATCGATCGTCTTACTGTGCCACCGGGGCATTTATAGCGTTCAGTGGAGAAGAAATGTGTGAAGTAGTAGTTCGTCTCAATCCAATGCGAGCGACTCTACGAATGGCTCAACCTCACGGCAACAAAATATGAAAACCTATCGACTCAAACCTGGGACGTCCGAGAAGGGTTGAGCAAGGGTATTGAGCCAGCTGACTAAACGTAGTGACATTTCGAACTTTTAAGATTTTTACGTGTATGATCGATCAAGTCTCACACTGGGCACGATCGACTATTAACATCCAAACGCCTAATCACAACATTGTGCTCAGCTTCTCTGGGTATTTCAGACAGAATAAGCAGTCGACCATTCCAGTCCGAACGTCAACCTCGTGGTTATAACTTCCGTCATATAAGTCTTCAGGTTACTGAGTTTGGGACCAACATGCCAGCCACAAGAGCATGACTGCCGGACTATCCAAAAGAAGGTACGCACCACCAGCGAGCTCTAATGGGAGCAAAGCTGATGTCCGGGAATATCTTATAGTGTGCACGAAATGTCGACGGCCACAATAGGTCCACTATGTCTATCCTGTTTGCCTCTGACGTAAGTCTGTTGTACATGCTGTTAAGTGTGTGGTTATTACTGTATTACCTGAAATGGACGCAAATTTCTTTGATCCACCGGCTGTAGTCGAAAGAGTTTGTAATACGTACGAGATCGACACCATGTCGTGTGCGTCTGTTACTTTTGTCTATGAGTCGATGAGGACCGGCACGGTTGCTCCAAAGGTTTTCGGCCCTATCGCTGTTGAGGGTTTGTTTACATCATGCACACAGACACTGTATAATTCCGAGGTCTCTTGTTCGGCCCTTCCTGAGAAGATGATTGCTGTTGTTTTGGCAGGTTTATTCGAGAACAGCGTGAGATCTACAAAATTACAGGAGAGCATCAACATGGCCTCTTCTAAAAACCAGAGATCCCCTGTTTGAGCAACTTTGTAACTGTTCAAAAACAGAACACAAACCACCCAAAACCTGATAACCAGCGAGACTGACAGCCGTGGAGATGCCCTTGTACCAAGATAGCTATGCATCTATGCCTCGTGATATCTGTCACGAAATTTGCCAGGAAACCGGATTTAGCGAGCAGTGATAAACTTCGGTCGGCGAGGGTCGTATCTTGAAATCTGGTAAAACAGATCATGATCTTACCACGACGCAAATACGGTTAGATTACTTTGAAGCTCAGGTGTTCTAGGATATGCCGCAGGCGGACAGAAAAAAAGCCAAAGTTGGTTAACGATTAATCTCAGATCGTTGACCAGTCTCCCGGTATTACCACTAGGGATGTCCTCAAACGTTTGATCAACTACCCAAACCACAGTAGAAACCATTGGTGATACTTGTCAGCTACACTTAGAACAACTAACGTCCAACTGCAACGCACTCATTGCAACTAGCCTTCCGAATTCAAACCCGGCGAAACCCGTCAGCAACATCTTAATAGTACTGCCACGTCGCAAGATGTGGCGTAGTGTATACTGGAGCTGTTGCGCCATCGATGTCGTTTCGCTTCACCTTGGTCCTTTTGGAAAGAAGAGAGTTACTGCGAACCGATCACCACAAAAGCACTAATGAGAGGGTAGTATCTACTAGGGTGTGATGATGTCAGACGCCACCACATCTGATTTGCTTGGTGTTGACGAGAGCTACCAAGATCACGTCGTGGAAGAACAACCTAACTTACGATCCTAGGATAATACTTATTCGTGTGTACAAGAATGCTCTTAGTTTGCTCAGTGAATTAGCCGAGCTTCGTAAACGTCGTTCTCCGGTGAGACTCCAGATTGTCGTTATAACAGAATCGTGACACAACACTCCTTATGTAGATTCTGCTCTCAACATAAGTAACATGGTTTTCTTCCGCGTTAATGGGGTAGGAGGTAGGGAAGGAGAATCGGTTCACCATATCCACATGCACTTCGAATCCTCCCTTATAACAATCCAGTGCCTGCTTTCATTCCGGGAACAGTCTGGTGCACATTTGAGCTGGTTTTGCTCGTTGGCTAGTGGGGTATTGTGTTGCCGTTCATCTTCTATTAATTCCAAAGATGAAGTCGTGTTATCTGGACTGGACGTTATAGCTGCCATAGTCTTCTTCACTATATTTCCAATGAATGACTTCAACTAACTAGAAACTAACTTCCCAGTTTTCCCATACTAGGCTCAGATGACTCTACGCCGGCGCGATTATGAGAAACTTCTCATATTCTCAACACTAAGTTTCAATGACCACATCTCTAGCTTCTTTGGATGACTTACTGGCCAATCGCGGTTGGACTATTCCCTTAAAATAATGAACTGGTGGTCGATAAACTTGATAACACTACTCGGGCTATATATTGCATTAGTCTTTATAGACCACGTGATCATTTCATGTTTTTCATTTTATCCCGTACTACTGCCTTAACTTCTTCCCTCTATACATACGTATTATCCCAGAAAAGTTTCTACAACCCCCAGACCCCGGAAATCTCTTACTGGTTGGACGATTCGCCAGAAGCGCAATTGGTGATTGTCTTTCGAGCCATCAACGAAGTCGTCCAAATGTCCGTTCACTTGGTCGCAAGATTCTTAGGTCTCTTGTCTTCTCTCGTTCTGACAAATTTATTTTCCCGTTCTCCAGGTGATGTTTACATGAAATATTGGCGAAATCCTTCAACATTCAACTATTGTCACCATCCAAACAATTCAATCCCACATGACCTAGACTATTAGTTTTGACCTCACCCTACAAAATGTGACCTGACGCAACAACACAACTTTTTTGATTAGATCTTGTAGAGCAATGATATGTCCGTCGCGTGGCGTACGCGTCGGAGTTTTGTAAGCTGCAATTCTCCGCTGCCTCCCTAGGCCTCCTCTGCTAATGGATTCGCATATATCTTTACTGTATTATCATCGTGCCTATGTATCACCTCATCTCATGTACATCGAAGACGGTCATCTGAACGTGCTTCTCACAGGTGCATCGATAAATAGATTATTATTGTTGCGCGATCGGGCAATCGTTTTAGTTGTCTTTGCTTAGTGCGCGGGCCTTTTCCTCTCAGCGACTGGGGATCGCGGAAACTTTGGTAAGGTGGACGTGGAGAAAGTACGCGGCTATTCGATAACGCGGTCTGGGGAAATTACTTCCGCTTTCACCCTGCTGATGACCCCTGTGAGGGGCTTAATGTCGTCCTTTCTGTAGCCGCTAGCGGCTCCATACTGTCGTCATCCACTGGACAGGTCAAGCCTCCAAAGCAAACACGTCATCGCCCAAAAACTTATTCTGGAGAGGCGATCAACTTGACTATGTTATCGAATGTCAGGATTTCAATATAATCGGAAAGTGTACGCTGCCTTGAATAATCGGCGTGTCTCGTTATTTTGCTAAGACCTTTTTAGCACCGACAGCGTCATACCGAGCGCTTTGCCGGTGACCTACGTAGCTGTTTCTCACCTGTATCGTCAGCTTTTGAAGGACGGGGTTTCACGTCCCTCAGGCCCACTAGGCTTTATTGATTTTGACACTTGGGCCGCTGATGTCACTGCTCGGTTGCACAGCAACGTCTTTGCGCAACCGTCTTTTAGTGACTTACTTTCAACGTGACACTGAAGCTGATGGCATTAGCAAGATGGAAAGCTTCCCAGCGATGGTGCTGGGCGAACTGAGATATCTCAGGGACAGTTCTGCTGACCCTGACAGTGTACCTCCCAAGGCCAAACAGCTGGCCGAACGACTTGGTCTGTTGTTCACACTATCTGTCACTTTGTAAGAGGCAACGGGCAGCTGGGTACTCGCGGACGTCACACCCGTTTTCAGCGGCTGCATGCGTAATCTACACAGCGGCGATCGACCGATCGACTTGCCATCGAGCATCTCGAAAGTTTCGGGGGTGCTGCTATAGGAATCGTTTCGCAGGCGCAACATTTTTCGAGACTGCCTTCATGTACAGAGCGGATACCAAAAAGAGTTGATTGTACATTACTAATTTGCTAGTAGCCACCATTAGTAGGTCAAAGCAGCGGATCAAATTTTTTATTCATTTTTGTCGTATGACTCGAGTTAACCAGGGCATTCGGCAGCATGGGTCACGATGTCTCAATTAATAAGCTTCCCGTGAAGGGGTGCGAGGCAACTCTTTTCAGTGGTTGAAGTTATCCTTCGATTTGCCAGTTCAAAGTGTGCGTAAACGACGCATTCATCAACTAAAGGCACAATTTAACTGGGTGCTCAGAAGTTCACTTCTTGGCACGCTTCTATTCATGGTATATTTTGATTATCTTCCTTTGGTACCCAACTCCCTACTTAGTATTGTTCGCTGGTGACGTCAAATTTTGGCATGTCGTGGACCATGATATTGGTTCTTTTCTCCCACGGAATGACCTTCTGAATTGAACCGGGTCGACTCTTTGGCGGGCCATTCCCGTCCGCAGCTTTCCGGATATTAAGTATTGCGTTGACGACTACCAACTACGGAGTTCTTGTCAAGAAGGACTCTAAGACCTTCGCATTCCACACTATGTGGAGCCATCCAAACGTTGAAGCGGATGCAAAACGGGTAAACAACACCCTGACGTCAATGAAACATTATTTCCGCCAGTTCTGTTCCCGTTGATTCTAGTCTTTTTATAAGTGTTTAGTACTCACGCATCTTGACCATGAGGCACTGTCGTGCTACTAAGGCAGCTCGGGGCATAAAGACGAGCTAAGTAGGGAGGAAATAATATCAATGTGTGGTCTACAGGGGAAAGTCGGCTTGGAGTGAAACGTTGATAAACCCTTGACAAAGTGGCCCCTTGGTCACCCATACCAAATGGTGTGTAACAACGGAAACAGAACGACCATAGGGCGCTAGGCCCGTGAACTGTGAGTCCAGCACAACTGGCCAGAGTATGCTCATATCTTTATCTCATCGCGTGTTTGCTAAGCTCCAAGTGCTTTTCACGACGAAGTTGTTTTCTTGCGTCTTTTTGTAGCAAAGGGCGCGCGTTTCGAAGTAGTCCTTGTGCGATCACACGAAAACTGTTGCGCGTGTGCCTAAAATTTCCTCAGTCTTTGTTTCGTTCCAGGTGGTTCGACTGGGTATTGCTCAACGTGTTTCAGACCGCAGAAACGACCATAAAACAGTCACCTTTCCCCTTCGACCGATCTGCTTGAATAATTTTTAAGAATGTTTGGTGACGTATCACTTAGCGTTGTGTGGATACTGGAATCGTCTCTGTATCTAATAATACACTTACAGTTATTGGTTGTTGGCGTCGTTTCTCTGATTCTCGACCGCCCGCGACCGTTGTTCTGTGTGTTGATGATTAGTGATCATCATCGCCGCATAAGTAATTACTACGCGCAAGTATATATTCTGTCTCTGTCATCTGTTGGCTTTAATCGGCATGTCAGTAGCTCATTAGTTTTAAACGCTTGAGGATGCCTTGAACAAACTTTGTTTAGAAGACTGGATTCGATATGGCAATGATCACCAAACTACTGTAATCCACAAAAGGCATAATGACAGCGAAAATGCAAAGACGCAAGACGTTGGAACCAACAACTAGTTTATCCCCGCCATTGCTAAGGAACATAAGTGCGCTGCCAAAACGGTAATTTCCACAGGAAAGATTAGCCCATTGCAAGAAAAGATCGGTGCAAAGTATTGTTCAACTCAAATTTTGGATAGGTTTACAAAACAACTGAGAAGAATAACGGACTTAGAAGCTGGAGTGGTAAGAGTATACAGTGAATACTAAGAGCCTACCAAAGGGTCACATCAGCTGGATTCGACAATTAGCTTTACCGACGCTATGAATACCGTCCATTTTGATGTCACTTCCAGCCATGAACATCTTGTCGCTGCTAGGACGTTAAATAATACAACAGATACGGAAACACACAAGTTGCTGTGTGAACAACAACGAGGTTGTGCAAGCAGTGGTTGTATTTAACGTACACCAGGGACTACTTTTGTTGACCGTGAAAATGTCCTACTAAAGGCTGACAAGATGGAGGAAGAAGAGTGGCATTTTTCAACCCCCGTGAAAAAGTGTAAAAAAATGCGGCTGGCCGTTACTGAGGTTCACGAGTGAGCTAGTGGCGTATGAATTAATCGGGAGGCAAGGGGGAATTATTCGGAATACAGATGTTAAATCCATGAGGGTATGTGACGACCAGACCTCACTCCAGAGGGAAATACGACGCACCCATATTTCGCGCAACCAGTAACTTTATTGATTTGGCGGCAATTTTTATTGCTTCGCGAGCCCCGTAGGCCAGCAAGTGACAACTGGCAACACCGTTTTATTTTCTATCCAGAAAGACCCTGATAGGCAAACCGTGCTCAGCATCATTGACGCCAGATACACTCCGGTTGCTACAGTTAAACCCACAATCAATGCTAAACGTGTTGTCCGTGGTCATACACGACCTCCTATTTCGTTCGAGGAGTTGACTCAAGGAAGTCTGAATCTCAGGGCCCCGAAAGTTCCCCCAGAATGCTGAGAGTAGTATCCGAAATTTGCCTAATAAAAAGTATACTTAAAACACAAAGCCAGCTTTTTCTCACCATGGGCATTTCTTCCTCCAGTTCCGAAACATCCGAGTAAGATCCCAAACCAAAAGCAAAACATGTACGTTGTCTACTGGGGAATAGTGACCTGGATTTGCAACATAAGAACAAATCAACGGTGTTCCCCAAGCACTACAAGTCTGATTCTGAGTCACATCCTGAGACCCAGTGATTGGCAAGTGAGAATGTACAATCTATCTACCGGTGGCATTAGGCCAAATCATAATTATGACGGGTTCCACCGTTTTGAAGCGTTACCCAATAGTTTGTTCGCAATATGAATGTTACTAGAACTCAACTTCCCTACACGAATACCACATTCAGCGCGTCACCTTCGAATATATAACTTACACACGTGTCCACCAAACCAGTCCGTTCTTAGTGCATCCTGCGATATTCCATCCACCGTCATTAGACCCTCAGCCCAATGTCCTCCTCAGTCACCCCCATCATACTGGCAATCTTCCAGCGCTCTCTGTAGCGGAGTCAGCTGTTTGCAACGCATACTCGAAGATGAGCAGGAAACTGATGAATGTCCTAGACCAAGCCACATCACACGATGCTTCGCAACTAGCTGCCTTAACCGCCTCGCAGCTCTTTAACGGCTTGAACAATATACCTAACGGAAAATTCCATTAATTTATCACTCATAACCATAAAATCATTTGTAAGTTAGAATCACATTTTTGAACATTTTGTCCTTTCCTTCAATCCCATGTTACCCTGGTCACGGAGGCGTGGTGACCCTCAAATTCTCCAGGCACGCAGTTTGGCGTCACAGGTTGCCAGGTCCCGTAAAGATAACCATAATTGATGAAGCGGTGGATGCACTACTTAACTGGAAGGGGAATTGTCCGCAATCGCACTTGACGAGTCTCTTCCTCATTAAACCGAAGGCTGGTTGCGGTTATTCGTTTCCATTGGTTCTCCTGGGCTGCTCATGGGAGTTGTCTACAGACTGTCAGGTGCTACCAGCAGTGATGTGATTGATCTTTTGGAGGTATAAATCATACACCAAACACGCCTTCTAAAGAGACTGTGTTGGCCACCTTAACGTGACCAATATCATCTGAACTCCACCCCAACTCTTCAAAAGCAAGTTGAAATCTTCTCACACATTCATCTAGGTGAATGGGACTAGAACGACCTTGTTCTTACCAGTTGAAACACCTTTTGGACCTCGTAGCAGCCACAAACATCTCATCTTTTTGGAATATCTACTCTGGAGCAACCTCCAGGACATTGCCACGTTGTTGTCAAATGCCCATTTGGATTCACTGCAGTGACCAGATCGAGAGTTGTATTCGATCGCTCAATGAATTTCATTAAATGGAATGCCCTTCTGCCTCTGCCAAGTTCATCAATGCGGAATACGTTCTTTCACACATTAAACCTAGGCGTAGCAACCGAAGAGGTTGCGAAACACTCAACTTTTTGAAACAACACGCCGGCGCTGTAAAGTCAAAACACATTGGTTTCTATGTACAATGGAAAATGGACACTCCGGAAAAGACTGAGAAACAAAAAGGCCTCAAGTCAAAGTAAAGAAGAACATCAGGTTTTCATCGGTGGTATGACTGAGCAATATGGTTAACAACGAAACACAATACGCACGTACGTCGTACAAGAGAAAGAAAGTTCGTGCTCGATAGTGGGCAGAGAAGCATGAAACTAATGCGACTGATGAACAGCAAGAGTTCCGGAAAGAGACTTTGCATCATATATATTACTCTTTACGATAAAGCAGTCGTTGGGGGCCTCGCTGATAAACGCGAAATTCCTAACTCGAATTCAATTACTTTACCAAGCGTGAAAAACACCGCATTACCAGCAAGTGCTTCAACAAGAACAAGACAGGTCCCCAGAAATGATCCGATCGTATCTTGGAGTATCTGCTCGCAATTTATTGCGAGTTGGTCTACAGTCCATCCCGGAACTGATGGTGTCCTACCGGTGGTTAGCAAACTAGGGAGCCAGGATATATCCACGCTTTTATCTTAGTTCCTTTACGCTGTCATCCCAATCCAATACCTTCTTTGTTCATTGAGATAGGTCATGTATTATGCCTTGCTACAAAAGTGGTTCGATGCAAGACGTTTGTAACCAACGCGTCATCAATCATACCTCAGTCTGCTATAAAGTGCAGGAAAAGATAAAAGTGCACATTGCTGAGTTCTTAACGTCAAAGCTCATCAAACTTCTCATAGCGCGGCTTTTCCAGTAGAAACTCGTGCGTGACATGTCAGTTGGGATTTCAAAACCATGTTTTGACGCCCGCTGATGCGGGCGATGCGATTATTATCCTACATTTGGATATACAACGGGCATTTGATCGTGCACCCCATAATCACCTCTTGATTCTAATAGTATCTTGATGCAAAGCCCCTTGTATGACTGGCTTTCTTCGTGTATTGAAGGCCACACCAAACAGTCAAAATAGGGGAACATTGCTTAGCACCAAATCCAGTAACTAACAAGATGACCCGAAGAAGCGTTCTGGGACGGTTGCTCCTGATCGTGCATATAAATGACGTATATGACACTATCAAACATGGGACTCCATTTTCTGCCTGATGACGTTATTAACATTGCTTAAACCTTCTGTCACCCATACAACCTCGCCGTCTGTCTATGACACATGAGACAGGACCTGGTGCTATTGAAGTTTTAGTGCAAAACACGGCTCATTACATTCTCAACGAACAAATCGGACATCATTGCCTGTGGTGGTTGCCTTCCGTCCTATTGAATATCCGCCACATAAACACGACTGCCTCCGTTCGAAACTAAGGAACAAGGCATTCAAACTTCTCCAATTTTTCCGAACTAGTGCTCATTTAGGCAGTCCAAAAGTAAAACAACGATATGCCGTATCGAAACACTATCGGGTCTACCGGCTTCAAGGCTGACTCTATAAAAAAGTGTGTGCTCGGATTCGACTTTAGTATGGCATCCCTATTCACAGCCATATACGTAAATCTGGTGGGCTGGTGCCAGAAAATCTCTAAGGATCATTTGCAGAGAGTTTAACATGACATTCGTCCTCACCTAGCCATAGAGAATGGTGTCGAAAACTAAGTGTTGTTTCACTTTAATAACAAAGACTAAAGGTGAAACACACACTCCTGTAAAAACTGATATAATCAAGCGCCTTCATAACAGCGTTTGCCGTTCACTCACAACACCACTCCCCATATGGTCTCAGAAATAACGACTGCACCTTATTAACCCTGAAAGCTCCAAGAAAGGCGCGCAAACCTCTTCACTGTAAAATATTCCTTCGTATGGAGTGAACTTTCAAACGAAGTCAGAGTTAGTATCAACATTCATTGTTTTAAAACGGGCTTGTACAACTTTCTCACGTGAGCGAAATACAGTGTCTATCTTCAAACTTTGTGTCCTCTGGTAAAACTTCTGAATGCGGCTTGGTAACCAGCTAGCTTCAAACGGTGAATAGCAAGCAAATCCGTCTCCACTAGCAGGTTTTCTCATGTAAACGGCTCCGTTGAATAATTTGGTTGAAATCCTAACATTTACTCACATCCTCATTTGGAATCTGATCTATTGTATGCTACAGAGGCCGTTAGGAAAATCATTTTATCAGCATTGAACACAGAATCACGGATCCATAATCTCATCGACTAGCGGCTGAAGGTTTTTAATCCACCGATGGACTCCCGAAGTAATACTGTGTGCTGACAGTCTGCCATCGGATGACGGTGAGTATCGGAGCCACAAACTTTCTCGGCCTCAAGAGAGCCACCAACCACCACCTCACCGCTCTTCGGAGCGTCGGTACCCGTATCGTGATAAGTAAAGAAATTTTCAGGTGCTTGTGTGGTTACGGGTTATTCAACCTATGCTCTATAAAACAGTACAATGTTCGTTTCTTAACTAACCTTTCAAAAACTACACTGTACGTCCATCAAGCTTGTCAGAGGATTATCGGAATTGCATCCCCTATCCTCCTTCTCATACGACGGAACGACCACAGCATTCTTACATTCGTCAAGAACTGCTCCAACGTCTAACGGATTGCTGGACGATGACGTGAATGGCACAACCGGGGCCCTCACCACCATTTTCAACATTGCCCGGTGTGGTTCATCCGATCTTGCTGTCTTGTCAGCCCAAAGGGCGGTTTCTCCTCAACGGACTATTTGCGCAGGGACGTCAAGTTCTTGGGACATTCGGACATAACTGGGTCTGGAAACGTAACGCTTTCACCCAATCTCCATCCAGGCACTTGATTCCCATGGTGCGCTGATGCCTTTAACTGAAGGGGCTTCGCCAATCTCGTTTCAGCTGAGTCTTTACCAGCACCACTCACCGTCAAGCTCACCTTTGGTGTATTAAAGTTCCGACGAGTAGTCACATTTTCAGCATTATTAGTCACTAGAATAATCTTTTTCAGCACATCGTCTTCCGATGATGAAGAACCAGGGCCTCCACACAAAAAACGACGGCTGCTCTTCTCTTCCTTGTTTCAATGCCACCACTAATAAGTGCCTACTTGTCATCGTTAAAGCTTCCCCTGTGTTGTTCGTGCTGCAGAACCTCTAGGAACATGATACTTTCTCCAAAAAGTCATTCCATACCTCTCTGTTTGGTGAACGGTGGATCCCCGGAAACAAAACCGCTCTACTGGTGTGTACGGTTTTAAGTGCTTCTCTGTTAATCCGACGCCGCCGATGCGACTACCACCTCCGCCCACTTGTTACTGACGCTGCTCGTGGTGGTTGTATACTTCGAAGGATTCTCATTTCCAACAACTTCTACCTTCAGCCTAACAACTGCCGAGAGATGAAAAGCTCTCAAACTTCTCATCAAAGAGCGGCACCTGCTTATCGGGCCTAACTTTATCAACTGTACCGATCCAAAAATGTGGCGAACCCTTGTACTTCGCCTTGCGTTTGTCTTCCCAGGGGTCTAGTGGGAGACAGGATTGAACCCTGATTGACTGGAATTCAAACCGAGCACCTCTAACCATCCACTTCTTAAGCACCCGGCGTTAGAGTTGCTGTACACTTTCGGCATTCTGTCGTAACGAATAATTGTTCCAGGTTTGCAAATCGGTGAAGCGGGTTTCCAGGTTGGGCAGACGGAGGGTGGATTTAACTCCCGAATGTGTTACTGCAAGACGCACGCCGGTAGAACTTCCAATCCCTTGCCATAAAGACGGATTCTTGGTTGCTGCCAAGGAAATCAAGCTCCGCTACAATGGGTTAGTGGTCGCTGAACTCGACAGCTCAGTTGGACGGAAA